>DWLR01003207.1:0-13899 GCA_018246295.1 Papilio alexanor hazarajatica | reverse complement strand
AATTCGTAATGCAGACACATTCATAATTCATAAGTACGCAGTCGCACGTACAATTCTTTCTATTGTGTTTCAACTTAGAAAAACAATAGTTTTTCTCAGCGATTACTATTTCTGTTACTGGGGTAAACGATTTTAATTATCATAAGGTGATATAAATAGCAATTTAAAGCTTTGAATCATTTGAAATTAAACTATGCATATTTCGCCTTATTGCTTTTTTGTGATCAGATGATAGAAAGTGATCACATCCTGTCTCCCGTTTTCCTTCAATTTGTATTCGGTGCTGACATGGTCCAGCATCAAATTATACCTAATTGGGTTTCGAATTCCTTTAAACATTTTTCCACGACATGAGTCCAATGAACGATCGCGAAACAAACAATCGCCCCGGCTCATGCCGTTGGGACATTTCAAACGTATATGAATAGTCTTTATCACAAACATTTCCGTATGTGCGGGACGGGACACTACCAAACAAATGCAGTACGATTTTCAATCCTAAATACAATCCATTCTCTCAAAATCGATTTTGAAATTAGATCGCATGTGATTGGGTTGATCTCTTATAAAGTTAAATAAACATTTAAACAAACATTATCAAAAACCTTTGCGATGATGCATCAAGGAAGTTAAATCTGAATTAAAAATACTATAAGTAATCAAACAAATTGGATCAATTTGGGAAATGTGAGCAAGGTCTCTTACAGTCTATTTTCATTGCCATGACTAAATATTAATAACATTTTTCTAGAACATAGTTACTATTTAATAAGAAAAATGTTGACTAAATCCATGAAAGCTTTATAGACAATTAGAAGAGCCATGCAAACTAAACCACTTCAATTAAACATTTGTAAAGAATCGATTAAAAATCCCATAATCAATGAGTATTTAATTAGATCTACATAAAAATCGATATGAAACCTACGTCCCTACGGATAACGAAGCTCGAGGCGAGCGGATATTCGCTTCACGTGTTGGCTTCCGCTAGATAATTGCAAGTACAACTCGTAAATCTCGCTTTCCCTAATAGTCGCGGCGTCGAGTCAATGGCATGTTACATCAGTGCTGAATACGCCAGGTAACGCTGAGCTGGCACAACTGTAGTGTGCATTACGACCCTATCTACAGTTTGTATCTATGACCCAGCAAAATAGAATATGAATTTTCTCTTCGGGACGACTTTGTTATACACACATCATACGACACGTGTCTGTTTATTCAAATTTCAGATCGAGAGAGTGTTGGCTTTATCTTACGTAAAAAGTATGATATTGGACAAAATTTTCAAGTGCTCTATGAACGAAATAAGACCCAAGTCTGAAAGATTAATAAATAAATAAATATTTAAAAATCATTGATTAGTAACATCCTAATAAGAGTATTAATAATAGTTACATATTAATTAGTTAGATATCTAAATGGTATTAAAATATTTTTTTGACGGATAGACGGCTGATTATTTAAAATTGTAAGTGTAACCAAGTCATATTTAGTGTTAGCAGATCAAACAGTTGTGATGCCGTGGAGTAGCCTGATGTAGTTAGTATACGGATATCGGCGACGGGCCGGTGTGTTCGAGTGCGCGGCGCGCGGCGGTAGGATGCGCGGGGTCGTCGACCCGGGAGCCGCCACGAGTCTCACTTTCGATGCGCCCGCGGCGCGGCCGCGGCGGCCCCACGTGCCGCGCTGTCGCTGACGTCACCGTCACCTTCGGGAGCCACACCGCCCAACGGTGCAGGCCGCTGGAGCGTGCTGATTATAACGACGCCCAAGGAAAACGTATTTATTACACCTACCACCGTACAGATCAATTTTTTAGGTTCCAGTATCCCGTAAAATTACAATAACCCACTATTAAAGGGCGTTACAATACGTTCGGCGCAACGAGACGTTCGAGAGTGGGTTGTAGTAACTTCTTATTAATATGTTTTAAACGACAACTATTGCTTGTCATATGATTTAAATACTCAAAGCGTTACAAGCATCTGGTTATATAAGTAACAATTTAGTGGCTGGAGCGTTGAGCGCAGAGCGCGAAGAAAGTGCGAAATATCGCACGTCGGTGTAAATGTAAAACAATTGAACGTACACACTACGAGTATATTCAACGTTCCCTTCTAATCTGAGCTTTTTACTTGCCGTCTTCATCTTTGTAACATGTTATCAGTAGCTCAACTTGGTCCCCTTTTTTTAAATTTATTTAGGAAACATAGTTATTAGAAAAATATTGTTATATACGTACAGATTTCAAGGTCATCTAATGTGTCCTATCTATATATTATCTATTAGCCAAAAACGAAAATAAGGAAAAAAAAAATACAAACATAAAATTTCACTAAAACAAAATAAAATTGATAAGACAAAAGAATTATAAAGAGTATTTCTGATGTGTGTATTTTCGTCCTATATGGTATTAAATTGATACCAAAAATATTAACATACTTTAATCATGTTCATACTTTTGTATATCCGACGGAGCGAATGAAGAAACAGAGAAAGATCTCTGACCATAATCAATACATCAGTAAAAAATAAGAAAATATAGCAAGGAGCAGATATGGAGCTACGATTAAGTTTTCCAGATTAAAACAGAATAAAGATATATTCACGCTCGTGTTCCAGATATAGGTAGGTAGAGATTAGGATTTCCATTTGGTACGGTTTTGGTATACCTGTCTTGCTCGCAAGCGCGTAAACTGTGCTACTTTATTAGAGGTATACTGTCATAAAGGTATTGTTTTTTTTATAATAATTAAGTACATTTTTCATCCACACAAGATGCGAACAAACAGTAAAAAAATATAATACAATGTGTATGTAATCTAAAAATCATAACATTGAGCTCGCTCGGCGATTTCCCAACACTTTCGATTCTAAAGAGAACAATAAAACTGTTTTGCAATACAATTACAAGTTGGTGACAAAATTCTGTCGACGAGCTCGCGCTTGTACCTATCGAATTTTTCAAGTGTAAATACAATAAGTTAATTGCGGTAATGACTTGCGTCGGCTTCTCCCTTCTCGGTTGCGCAAATCCTCCGTTGAGCTGATGGTTGCCGTAATCCAAACAACTTGTACCGGACTACGCTTGCACAATAATCGAGCGCAAACTGCGCTGTATGTCTGAAATAATTCCTTGTCAAACTTATCAACTTACAACATTTATATATAAAGTTCGTTCAAACTCAAAACCTAAGGTTTGTAAGAAAACAAACGTCATTTAATAAAGTTTGTGGCTATTGTAAAAATGTTCAGATAAAATTGACACTGTACAGTTTGGCTAGCTAATGTTTTGAAATTTTAAAATTTACAAAGTTTAGAAAAATTCTCTTTATTAAAAAAAAAACATAATAATGATAATGTACAAATATGTAAGTAGATGGGATTTTATCTTCAATAAGATCGCTAAATGAACCGCTTTAGAATGGTAAAAACAAGAAATTAAATTTAATTAAGAGACACAATCTATGCTTACCACATACAACACCACATTATTAAATTAATTTTGTACACATCCTGTAAAAAAAAAACCAGACATCGGCCATGTTAAACTGTTTTAATGACGACCGCATTAATTAATTAGATAAGGTTATATAAAGATGGCGGAATACAATACAAACAATACACATTATTCAAATTAGTTGCAAATTTAATTTTTTTTATGCCTGTCTGATTTACGTACTAGTTATAACACAAAAAGGACATGATAATTGTTAAAAGTAGCAAAGCGAGCAATGAAGAGAGTGAAGAGAAGTCGGTGTTTCTTTAAGAGATAGAGTCTAAAAAAATCAACGGAGAACTAAAGTTGCTGAAGTGGCGATGAGCCGGGGTCAGATCTGTCGAGCTAGCTACGTCAGATGAGAGCGGAAAACCTTAGAATGGTGGTCACGGCTGGGGACTAGAAGTACGGGGCGCCTTCCTTCCATGACAGATGACCTAGTGAGAACGGCTGGAAGTTGCTGGATGCGGAAAGCATTGCATATTGTGTTAGGAATTGGGGAAGGCCAGTCTAGCAATAGACGAATAAAGGTTTAATATGGACATAATAATGATTTGTAGTTGGCTATCTATAGATTAACCCAATGATGGGCACATAGAGAAGGTTATTTTCAACCAACTTAAAAAAGGAGGAGGTACTCAGTTCGGTTGTATTTTTTATGTTTGTTACCGCTCCGTCATTTACGAACCGTTGTCACAAATGTTTACTTTGTTGAAAAGGTCATTCGTAAGTGGGGTCCCAATTAATTATGAATTTCATTGGACCTAGGGCTCCGAAGATATACCGAAAATTGACATATTGTTAATCTTAAAACAAGCCCTGTTGGGGTTTAATGGATTCGTAATGAGACGCTACGGGGCTATAAATAATTATGAATAAAAGTAGGTGTAGTTTTTTTTTGTAATTTGATTCCGTATATGACATTCGATATATTTCGAGAAAACATAGCATTAAATTTGAGGTCGGTTTTGTTTTTGCTGAAAAATGTTAAAAGACTATTGTATTCCTTATCCCTAAAAAGGGAAGAATTATATATCTTCGAAGTCGGTCTAAAGAACGTTAAAAATTAATTAGCATGCATTAGATGTATCAAATGCATACAAAAATATACGACAAATATAGCATGAGCAGATAGAGAAATATACTAGTTATACTGACTCCAACACACTACCAATGTGATGATTTATTAGCTGAAAGCACATTAATAGAGTCGATTATCCAGTTGAGAATTTCTTAATAATGGATGCAGGGACGGAGATAATATTCTTTCTGTTTTCCAGTCTAAAAACCCAAGACGTATCCAGTAAAGCCTGAAGAGTTAATAGCTAGACTACACTAGCTAGGCTATCGGAGTTGGAAGGCCGGGTCATCGGCGCGAGACAATTAAAACCGGGATAAGAGTTGCGTGTACCTGCGAGATGAGGGCGCCACGGTCGATACGGGGGTGGCTGGTGACGATGGGGGCGGGGGAGGGGTAGGCATCTAGTTAAGGAGTTTAGAACGCGACTCACGGAGTATTGATGTCTCCCGGGCGATGTTTTAAATTGGAAACAAAAATAGAAATCTTTACATTTGAATAACATTTTTTGTTATTCTGTAATTTTACTTCTTATTAAGTAAAATAACTCTTACGAATGGTGAGCGGAAAGATAAATACATATATGCTATGTTCGCGGTCTAGATCGCCAGATGGTTAGGCAGCTGTTATGAACAACACTAAAACAATCTCGTAACATATAAATTGACAATGTCTTGAATATTATCAGGCGACAAGTACAACTCATGACTTAACCGTTTGAATGCGGAAGAATTTTCTTATAATTTTCGTATATGCTAAAATTGCAGAATTAAATGCGGTATTTTTTTTTGGAAAATAATATAAATAGTTATAATTAATTCCAATTATTATAAAAAAATGTAATTTATATTACCAAAAATTTTTTTATTCTATTTTGTTACATGAGTATTTTGGTGTACAATTTTTCATGAATTCCTTTTTTTACATACATCTCAAATTAATTAATAATGAACCGCAATGGATGTAAATACACCACAGCAGCGTGGTCACGCGTCTCCCCATTCCTGGCTTAACAAGAGAAGCGCGATCGCGCTTCTCCGCATTTTTGGCATAGGATGAGCGAAGCGCGATAGCGCTTCACCGCGCTATCTCATACGGTAAAATTGAACCATTACAAACATGCTTCCTAGTGTTGTCAAACACAATCTTTTAACAGCAACACTGCATTTCCGCCCGTCAACTTGCGATTATATTTACTATTACATAATTTACTATCAACGGTATAAGTACTACGTTACGTATCGAAACCCGTAAACATTTAAACGTATAAAGTCCTTCTTCGGTTCTTCGGATGCGGTCGTAAAAGGGTTGATTGTGATTCACGTCGCGTGGTGGATGGCTGCCGCGGTACAAGTTCTACTCGTCACGTATGGCGGCGACGTGATGTTACGGAACAGACTAACCGTCAATGTGAGAAGCTTCTATGCGGTAACAGTACTAACAGTACTTATGAGGAGTTTTTGGGGGCTGTAGTAACAGTATAGGTCCTCAGGACATTTATACGAACAAGAAATTGCAACCTAATCGGGAGTAACTTTGATCGTATCTTTGTCTGATCTGTCAACATATACTCGTATAAAGTATAATATCAGAAACGTAACAAGTGTTATGTATTTACATGGAACCATGCCAGAATCTATAGTGTTCAAACGACAATCTGTAATAGCATAAGTATCAAGTTCGAGAAAAGAAAACCAGCATCGATTCCCAAATGGTCTGAATAGTTAAAATGTGGGTGTCCCCTTGCCTCCGTCTCCTTCTCATTCGGTGGCGGGAGGGCGCGATTGTGTTTACGGGCCCAGCCCTCCCCCGGAGGACGCCAACCGAATTAACACACGGCATTTGTCTTCAAGTATCCCCGTATTCCAACGATACTACACCCGAAGTTATCGAAGCTTGTTTAAATATTTTCATGTACAACTCGGACTGGACAATAGTATCTATTACGTCTTGTAAATATTGGCGGGCCCATTTCTAATTAGGGGCTCAAGTCCGCCTAATCATTACAATTCTGCCGTGAGAATACCAGTGACTTTATTTTTTATTTTTTTACTTCAAGCAAACCAATAACCTCAAGTGGTCAAACGAAATGGCGATCCTGGATCCTCACATGTCATATCTAATCGGAATGGATTAACAAGTGAAGTAACAAACCCTGATCTTTAAACTTGTGATTAACAATGTAAAACAAAGTGGTTCTTATTTAGCTGTTGGGGTCATTTTTCCGCGATATCACAACTAGCACATATTTTGCGTGGAGTAGTTCTTAATATTAAGTCGTAAAACGTGATGGGTTCGATGTTCACCTTTTAATAGGTTTAACTGGTGCCAATGACGATGATGTATGTCTTAGTCCTGATAGACTAAAAAGAGACTTCGTATCGGCGATTTGGCGAAATGAATAAGTTCGGGGCACGGGACCTATTTGAATATCAAGGTACTCCTGTAATCCCTTAAATAAACAATTTTTAAATGAAGTTCATTTCAAAACACATAATATCGTATTACAAGAATACTAAATTCAGTCGTTTAATTACTTTGAGAAAGGTATGTCAATGTTTTATGTTTCGAGGGCATTGACATTTTTATAGATCGGCATAGTTACTTTAATCAAATTTTGAGATAAAACGTATTGAAAACAATTTAATTAAAATTACAATGCTACTTCAGTCTATTATTCCATTGGTTCCATTGGCAAAACAAAAAAACAAACATTTTAAGGTCCCATTACCATTTTGTTACCGTTTTGTTGTAAGTTCGTTAATTTTTTTCTATCTAAGTGAAATACATCTTTTGCAGTTATAATTATTATGTAATATATAATGTATGAGAGATTAAATATGCCTCAAGCGGGAAAAAAAACATACATGCACGCCCCGATGCTCTTTGTGTCGCGCAATAACAAAATTGTAAAATTAAAAATAAATCTACACCAAAGACTGAGATGAACGCGAGCCCTACATACATACAAATACAAAGCACCCACACAGTTGCACTCACATTAAATGCTACACATTGTTCGGGCGAGGCCTTACAGTTGGAGCTCTCACACAACAAAAGTATAACTACGCACACACTCTCAAACCGACTCGTCTGCAAAGTTGGTGTAAATAAAGCTATACAGGTAGACGGTCGCCTGATGAAAGTCGATGGGATGAATGTTTCGGTTTTAATTAGAATTGATTAAAGCCAGCGTGGTTATAAAGAACGGCTCCGGCGAGGGCGCCCTCGCAAATACATTCGTTATTTAACACGAAATCACTAAATGCCATTACATTGATGTTCATGCCGTGGGGGTGAAGGAGGACAGAAGCGCAGTCGGTTATAACAGCTACTTGTACGAAACATAAAATGCTATATCATTAAGGTACTTGATTTCTCCGCAGCATAAAAGAGTGCTTTCATATACTTCTTCAAGCGAATATTAATAAAAACAACACTTAAAGTGAATTCGCATAAAGTAAACATATTCATCGAGAATAGTCACTACATAGTTTAGACAATGGATAGAATTTTGAATACAACTTCCAGCGCATCCTTGAAGCAGTGTGACAGATGATAATTTTTTTGTAGTCCGCAAATATCAGTAGCCTATGGCGGTAAAAGAGGGTAAGTATAACGTAAAGAGTGTAAGATAACTTTAAAAATCTACCATCGGTGAAATTACATTATTTGAGAACAAACATGAAAAATATATAGAACGGCAGTAACTAATAGCTACAGATATGACAAAAACCATTTGTAAAGCTAAAACTGAAAATTAAGAGGCATTTTCAAAATAGATCATTTAATATTTAAAGGTCTATTCGCCATGCGACAGTTATTCAGATGATTGAAAGCCAACAAAGAAAATCCATAATCGGCCCCACTCAATTTTAGACAATCGCGAGTGATATGTGGCGTCCACGTGATTAGCTCTCCGAGCTGTGATTGGCCGAGGTTGAGCTGACGTCGATCTCCTCTGAGCCGAGTTCACGTTACCAGGGCTTATTTGATTAATCCTAAATTATTACGAACAAGCAAAAAATGGACGCATATTAATAGTTCTGCCTATGACCTAGATCTTCTCGCCCCTTTCTTTGTGGAGTAAAATAACAAAAGCAAATATGTTTAAAATTTTACGACTGAAAACCAAAATCCTTTAACCGTTTTGGGATTAACAAAAAAGGAGTTGCTATCCAATACCACTACGTAATATGACTTTGACGTACCGTGAAGGGCCAATTTTACTGTCATTTAATTTCACGTCAGTAATTTTCATATTCTTCATGAAATAAAATTATGCCTACTTGCAAATCGTACTCAAGATTAGCGGCGTAATGACCATACAAAGTATATGAGATAATTTGCAAAGGAATTCCAGATAATTTGTAAGGCTTTTAATAAAAGTTATTTAAAAAAGCACATGAAACATGATGCCCTGATAACATAGAGATTACAACATGTTTTATGAACAAAAAATTAAGCCATAATGAAAAAGAACACAAGTCACACAACAAAAATTATTTAACCGTATATTGTTAGATCTTATAAAGCGATATAGCCTCCTATAAGAGGTGTTATGTAATCGAAATTTGCCGAACATCACATTAACTAGCGCGTTAAAATATTATCATAATATTTGAACACGGCTATTTGTATACGACACAAGTTAACAAGCCTAACCTAGTATAATGAAATTCTAACGTTACGCTAATATACAATGTTATCTATTGTTGGCTAAACTTTATTAACCGAGTAGACCTTTTTATTAATCAAACTACAGGAAACAGTATTGTTTAGTCTTGAGCATAGCAAGAGTAAATTACTAATTGTTCGTAATAGGCGCAATGCTTACATTTTTTACCTCCGCCCCAAGTTCATTTAATAAGCGTACGAATGCCACAGAGTCGACACTATTCTTGTCTGTGGCGATTGTTTACAGCAGAGCAAGGGAGCTGACAAGTTTAGGATTTAACCCGGAACTTAGTTTGCAGCGATCCGATCGGCAATTTTAGAGAAATCTAAAGAATCACCACAGTCTAATTAAATATGACTTGTTAGATGATCAGTTTAAAGAATGAACGTTTCAGGGAATGGAAAATTTGTTCGCAAAGGTTTATCACAAGGTTTACTTATTCTCTAAGGTTACGTTATTATTGTCAAAGTTAAAACAATAATTAACTCATACTAAATATACTTTGCAGTATTATCAATAAATGTTGTTAAATAATTAATGTTTTTAAATAACATTCGGCTATTTCAACTTAACTCGTGCGCTTGTTCAAACGTTAGCACCTAATGTGACGTCGACGATATGACGTCGAATCGAACGTACCATCAAGTTTCGCAGACCCTGCGTTTAACTGTTGCCTTTAATTTTTAATTAGTATCACATTAATTTTAATATGTTGATCTCTTCCACCGTTGACGTTGTAGATTTAAAAATGAGTCAATAAATTTTATAGGCGCTATCATTGTGACTAAAGTGGCTTTAGTAATTTTAATAAGAAAGTTACGAACGTCAAGTATAACAATAAATTCATCGGAATATTGTTACGGGCCTTTAGAAATCAACAAACATTCCCAAGTTGACAGACCTAACTATATTATCTTTTATACAAGCATAATGTTATAGTAATCTTAGTCAAGTGAGCTTATTCCCCTAACTGTTTAGTGGTAGCGCCTACGAATTCGGTCAAGTTTACGAGCTAGATTCGACATCGATTATTTCCTATCGTACGAATACCAACAGATACGCGTAATAAAAACAATTATATAAAAGACGAAAGTTTTTAAAGAAATTATCTTTTTACGTTGTAAAATAAATTAATTTCTGTGATAAAACGGATCGTTACTTCAAATAATTCGTTGATGTAAAGTGGATTTCAGAGACAAACTAAATCGTAAAATATGTTTTATTTGTGACTACACCTTCTTTTTTTCTATCGTTGAATTAAATATTGTTTCAAATATTGTAGGCAAAAACATTAAAGATTTATGAAAAAATCAATTAAATTTGCTTTGCGTAAATAAAAATAAAGGCATTTAGTAATAAAATAAACATGAACTTCACGACTTGGTACTGCAATTAAACCTTAAACTTTGAAAGTTTAAGCAAATACCTACACGAGAAGATAACAATAATTTGTCGTTTTTAATTAAAAACCTAATAATTTCTTAAGAAATTTCATTATTAAGACGTCTATTAATGCAATCGGATTAGAGAGACAAAAAATATTTTTTGTTCCTTTTCATCGTTCTAATGTGAGAAGATGAGAAATATTTTTTGAAAATATTATGTTTTTGGTAAGACATTTTTTGTATGTAGGAACCAAACCAAATTACTTAAATTAAACCCCTGAGTCGGATCATTGTGATTAATAACGCGATATACATTTAAAATGTTTTCCAGTTGCCATAATGCCTAAGACGCCGGTCGCGTACTATGCAGCTAATCGTGTAAACGTATCGAAAGTTCTGGAAGCACATCGAGTATTAGTTCCTAGACGCCATTCTTAATGTAGTATATAATCGTTTATTTATAGAAAAGAATCGAGCGGCACAGCTCCGCATGGGCCCGTGTTGCGGCAGCAATCGTAGATTAGAGCATTTCTTATAATTACCGCTTCGCCCCCTCGTTGCTCATATTTGTACGTTTCGTATGTAAAATCGATACCACGCCGACTTCATTTCGCTACAAGGTCGCCGCGACTACGATACCCATTGAATATAAATAGCAATGACAGCAAAATGTTTTCAGTAAAAAACGGTAACACGTAAGTTGCTAATATTTTTTTTTTCAAATAATTTAATAAGATAGGTATGGTATCAATCATTAGATTAAACATTATAAAAACATAATATGTACTCACTTTGATGCTTATCAGCTAACTGTATGAGGGGGTTCGGCAGGTCTCGCCGCCTGTAGAAGCACATGACTTTAGCTTCCACGTTGCCTGATGCCGTCTTGTTCAGTTCCTCTATCCGCCGGATTTGGTACGGAGACGTCGACGACGTCTCGAAATAGACGCAGTCTGTGGGCAAAGGATAATTTCTTTGAGGTCGCAGTTTACTTGAATAATTATTACAAATATTAATGAACAAGACTTAATAAATCTATTTCAATGAAAAGTTGTTAAAAATATTCGTCATTTGTTAAGAAAAGTGATTTAATTTGATCTAATTTTATATTTATTAAATTGTACATACATAGTAATCACCGCTGGCTCATGCATGGTTGGATTTAAACGTAAAATTATTTTAATTTCAATGTCTAATATTAGTGTAAATAAGAAGTAAGTAATCAGAAATCATTATTACACGTAAGAATAATCTTCCGCTATCACAACCAACGAAAAATATTAGTAAATCCATTTCACATTCTTGTCTAGATATCTACCCATTTATTTATTAACATTTATCTACTTAGTTAACTTCAAGGCACTTCAAGAGACAATTTAAAAGATAAAACGTACAGATTTTGCCAACGGCTTACTTAGAATATTCGTTTTTTAAGTCGTTTTAGGTTGTAAATCGTTTCCAAACTTTACGGCGTACTTTTCCTACTCTGCCATTATGTACAGCTAATATTTATCAAAAAAAAATACCATGACTATGGTTATATTTGAATAGGAAAAATATAATGTAAATTTATATTGGATACACGTCTAATTGAGTGATATCATGAGAAATAATTATAATGACTGACTATGTAAGTAAGGCAGTAATATCTTTCCTAACGTTACAAATACTCAGTATTCGACAGCACAATTCTTTACATGAATAGAACTAAAATTGTTTTAGTGAGCAACCTACATATGATGTTAAGAAGTCTTGATAAATGTTGCAGCGTAAGACACTAACTTAACACTCGGAAAAACTTCTTGCGATATCGAAATCAGTAATTCAAAATGATATCAGCTTATATCCGTCCACTGCTGGACATAGGCTAAAATTATATAATATTATGCTTTAAGAAGTCTTATTTCCTTAATATGGATTTACAATTTTCTTAAAGAATATACAAATAATATTTACAAACATATTGCAAGCGTACAGCATGTTCATAAAAGCAAACCTGATAACTGACATTTTTTTTTTAGGAAGAACCGATTAAAGCTTTAATTTTAATTAGTTTACTGTAACATTTGTTTTACTTTTAATTAAAATAAGATTTACAATCAACGAGGAAAACAAATGACACAAATCATTTATTTTTCAATTTAGTGCAGTCGTAGGTTTTGAATTTTCGATATACAAATAACTCGATTCTTTAAATTGAGGGCAAAAAATCATAAACTATCATGCAAGTGTTAAAATTGATGGTAATGAACATAATCGCGGCGAAATTTTAATAGTCTATCTCTTTTTCTATGTAGGAAGACATAAGTTCCCATTTTTATAACATTATCCATCATTAACATCGTTCTGTAGCCATAACACAATTGGTATGGCTACAGAACTCACAGTTGATAGAGACTCTATGTATTTCTGTTTTCACGCGTACGAACAGCGACAATTATACAGCAGTTGCAACCGTATTAGAGGTTTGTTTTTTTATTATAAAAGAAAGTGGCAAACGAGCAAGTGGTCACCTAAGTGATCGCTACTCATATTCATCTGCAATAAAGCATTTGCGAGTTGCAGATGCGTTGCCTACCTTAAATAGAGAAGGTGATAGACAGAAAAATGAAGATTTCCTTCTCCTACCTCCTTCCCCGTCGTTCCTTATTAGAAAAGGATGGGAAAAGGCAGAGGACTAAAATTAGGACTCCGGCTTATCTCTGTGTCTTATTCTCTCTGTATCTTCTTATGCAGTGCAGTCAATTGTTCAGCCCTGCCTACTTTTTTTTGTTGTCGCCTTGGTGTCGAAAAGACGTAAACAAATCCGTTGTATATTTAGATCATAGTGAGTCATTAACGACGTATGGAGGTTAAGCAAATATATGACAAGCAAGAACAAGTACATATATTTTTACGAGTGCCACGGTACTTGCTACGAACTGGTTACTACTGCTTTTAATAATACCAAAACGTATTGGCAAGTTTAAGATCAAGCATGCGATACAGATTACCGTTAAATAAGATAATTTCAAAGTTTTATTAACTTTTCAGTTAACCTATTCGATGCAAAGACGAGTATACTCGTTTTTCGCTTTTGAATTAGCAAATTTTTTTGCCACAAACATAATATAAATATGTAAAAAACTTGAAAAATACTACAAATAAATTTTTTTTACAAAAATAATACTTTATTTCTAATAGAGAATGATCTTTCACGCAAAAATCAACTTCATCGTGTATTTATAACAACAACTAAATCACTTATGATACCTTC
>DWLR01003206.1:0-13900 GCA_018246295.1 Papilio alexanor hazarajatica | reverse complement strand
CATTTTTTCCGGAATTTGGACAACTTCTTACAAGGAAAAAAATTCAACTCCGATGCGGCAGTCCAAACCGCCAAAACAAAGAGTTTATTGATTCTCGCCCCGTTGGTGTTTTAGTATAGGGATCAATGAACTACCTATGAGATGGCAAAAGTGCATAGATAACAAAGGTGCATACTTTGATTAATTAAACATATTTTACAAATAAAAAATTGACTTTATATTCCTCCCGTACAAAACGCCAATTTCATATGTAAGGACCTAATATTTAAATTAAATCACTAGTATTTATTTCTTAGTTTAGTAACTGATAGATACTGGTAAGTAGTAATGTTGACGCACAAACGATACCGCCAAGAATAAGTGCGTACGCAAATTAACTGATAGTAAGTTGTATTCAGAGCCTTACTAGTTATTTATCTTCTCATTCTTTTTAAATGTTGATTACTGGATGAGAGATATGCTCAGAGTAATAACGTAGCAATCCTAGTAATAATAATTCTTCCTCGGTTCCTTCAAATGAAAATTAAATATTGGTTGAGTATGGCCCCTCATTGAGTTATATCGTCAATAATAAAAAAAACAAAGTGTGGTAAATCACACAGTTTATTCAAAACAGTCTTAATTTTTTTTTTTTATAAAAACAAAACAAATTTGTATAATATTTGTTCATAAGTCATTAAATTATTTATAGCCACGGTACGTCTCATTACAAATCAGTTAAACCCAAACAGCGCTCGTCTTAAGTCTATCGTCATATGTCAATTTTATCGTCTATACGTCAATTTACGGCATATCTTCGGAACCCTAAATCCATGACATTTAACGTCAAATCGCACCCACTTACCGATGTCCCCTTTCCAACTCCAAAAAAAATGAAATCGGTCATAAATGTCGTAGTATAAAACAACAAACCTATAAAAGAAGCACATTATGAACCTCCACCTTTTTTTGAAGTCGTTTAATATAAGCGCGACTAATCCATTTCCAATATATGCCAGTTTAAAGTAACGTGTCAATCTACCTGCTAATATATAAATCTTAAAGACTAATCGATCCCTGCATATGTCGAACGCCACAGATACGCCTAACAAAGTGTAATGATAGATGTTTGTATCGGATTTCACCAGTATCACTGAGGTGCTAGTCGCCTTGAATACACAATGCGCCTAGACACTATCGGTTCGAAAGTGGGATTGAGCGACGTTAGGAAACTTTCCTAAGTTTCTAATTTAAGTGACTCCAAAGAAAAATTTACAAACACAAACAATAAACTACTGTCCCTTTTAAAACTCGTTCAAAATATAAAAATAAATTAATAAGAAACAAAAAGTCAACAAAAATAGCCTAAGTTAGTATTAATACAGGTGATATTACCACGTCCACATTTTCCTACAATCACATTTTAGGACATTTGGAATTCAATACTTGATAGACTGATCGATTGACTGATCCTTTCGTGAAAACGTAAGGCGATGGGTGAAGTGGTAAGAACTATACCATCTAATAAAGACAGCATCCAAAGTGGTTCGCTTTATACATATTTAAAAAATGGTGTCATATGGACGTAATATTCTAGAGTGACATAGCAACACTAATTGTTTAAGACATTAATACTAATAAGCTGTAACGAGCAACGACACCACGCGCATCGGCCTACTTCGCTATCTGTGTAACTATCGGTGCCAATAGTCAGTCGATGTGTGGTCACTGGTCACAATTCTCCTGGTGGCAAACTGTAATATAATCTAAGGCAATTTCTTAATTCTATACAATATATACACCCTGCAGAGTTACGTTGTTCTATCGTCGTGAGCTTTCACTGCCGAAACATTCACATAAAAACATGTTGTAACCTCAGTTTTGTTGACAATAATCACACATCAAACGTATCTCTTGAAAGGTCTTTATTTTAGAACTATTTAATATGTCAAATGTTCGATTATTGATAATTTATGGCAAAAAAAAACTTGACAGCATGATTTTATGTAAATACGTAAATGTTTCGGCAATGCAAACTCACGGTTAGTCATCTCTTATTTTATGATTTTATGACCCAAGAAAAATCTGACAGTTGCCTTAATAAACTTGGACTTCATACACAACACCTTACTAATCAATCATTAATTCATTACAGATTGTAATTAGTGATTGTATTAAAGAACACGAATTTCGTATTTAATGCCAAACCAACGGCTTCCGAGACGACCGCACTCCGCGACCCGAGCCTAGTTAGAAACGAAAGTGATTACATCAGTGTAAGTAATCACAAAACGTCCGCATCGTCAAGCAAAATGTCAACAAGAATACGATAATTGCTTGATGGTGATGTAAATGTATAAATATTTTACTATCCAATTTGTTCTTAAGATCGTTTTCGTAGTGTCTTGGGGTCGGTTATGAAGTCGGACGTAAATCTTGAATAAAGATAAATATTAAAAGAAAGAAAGATGAAATGTACATTAATAATCTTTTAATACTTTTTAAACAAAAACAAAACCGACTTCAAAATTGTAATGATAAGAAATACAAAAAGTTTCATTTACAATATTAGTTGCCATTGTACCTAATGACAAGAACAACATTTTGACACTTGGTATATCGAAATAAATATAATTTATTAATGTAAATTTTGGAGATACCGTTGAAACTCAAGATCTTGAAGATCTCAAGAATGACATGCAAAATTATATGGAAACAACTTGCGATTGTCCCCTTTCCAGCAAAAGAAACTTTTTTGAAATCAGTTCAGAAATGACAAACTTCTGCGGTAACAAACATACAAAAAAGAAAAAAAAATACGACCGAATTATGAATCTCCTTTTGGAAGTCGGTTAAAAATGGTTTTTATTTCTTGCAATTAATATGAGTCATTACGAAATTTTTAAAAAAATATGTTTATCTTTTATGCTATTAATTATTAATTTATATTTATTGTCATTTTAAATCTGTTATTAATTGTAGTAAAGTGGTAAGTATATGTTTTTACCTAGTTAGTGATTGGGATATGTTTTTACCTACAATTTAGCTGCAATTTTTATTCCTTCGCCTCTTCTTAGTTAAAAATTTGTCTCAGTTGTGAGTATGAGTGTATTTACTAATATTGTAACGAGAAAATATTTGATTATTTGTTTTATCGTCATCAATCTGTGTCAGCCCACTGCTGGACATAGGGCCTCCCTCAATATCTTACACGGTAAGATATTACAGAATATTTGTTTGTTACGATTTCACTTCAAAACTAAAGAATCGATTTTAAAAAATTTTTACCAACAGAAAGTAATTCAAATTTATATCAGCAAGCAATTTAGACTATATTATTTATCTATCTATTAACCGGGGCTAAACTGATTCAAGACTCTAGTGTTTTATAAACATTATTGAGTTTACGTATAGTTTAAATTTTTAATCTTTTAAAATTTTTTTTTTTTTAAAACAAATCCGACTTCAATTTATATAATTTTATTTTTAAACCAGATACCGTTTCTATAAATAACATAATGACATGTTAATAAATCTACCAATATGTCAATTTTCGGTATATATTCGGAACCCAGGGTTCAGTGATATTCAAAATTAAATGGGACCCATTTGCGCATGAGCACTTTCAAACAAAAAAAAATCGAAATCTGTTAATAAGTGGCTAAGTTCTGTGGTGAAAAAAAAAATCAATCAAATTGAGAACCTCTTCCGTTTTTTTAAGTCGGTTAAAAAACATATAAAAATCTGCTTTAAACACATTAAGGAATTATTATACATTAACATTCTAAGAGCCTGAATCTCTGGATAAAAGCATCCGTTAGCTTCCAGTCTCCGTAACTAGGATGACACTAATCGGGATAGGATGTCCATGGTAATCCAACACACATACGCCTCTGCGGTCTCGATTACCCACTATTATCCACGGCCACCGCCTTTTGCAAGCACGGACTGACACTTATCATTAAAAGTAAACATTGCTACTAATACAAATAGTATACGTAACAATAGATACTAGGCAATCGATGACTGGGTGTACATCAGAAGAAGAAGAAAAACATAATAATCTTTTAAATTTTACATTTATTTATATTATTTACGTAGTTTTTGTACGCCTCAAAGTCCATTAAACCCAAACGAGACTCGTCCTAAATCTAGCAATATGTATATCAATTTACGGTACATTTTCGGAACCCAAGGTTCAATGACATCCAAAATTAAATGGGACCCCACTTACTAATGTCCCATTTACAACAAAAGTAAAATAAAATCGGTTATTAGATGACAAAGTTCTTAGGTAACAAACAAAAAAAAAACACATAACATACAAGCGAATTGAGAACCTCCACCTTTTTTTTAAATTGGATAAAAAATTGCTAACATCAATAGTTATTTTCACTGACTTCTTCACGTTGACAATAACGTTCCAGTGACAATCTTCACTACGTTTATTTGGTATTTGGTAAATTTCAGGAGCATAAATAGACTTTCCAATAAGATGCCAGCAAGTGAAAAATTTTCTAAAGCTGTACTGTGAATTTTGTCTTTTGTTAAATTGCCATCTCGAGCAATACGCCCATGAAGAAGTATTTATAAGCATTACTACGTATCCGTCTCGACTGCTGACTGGGGTAGTGAGTATAACACATAACTATCGTTTGTGGTTAAGTACAATGGTGAAGACTTGGACGTTTACACGTTATGTTTTAGTCTAAAATAGAGACGACGACAATGTATGATATGCTCAGAGGTAGAAGAGAGAGAGGATCACGCCATATGGCTATCCCTAATATCTTCAAACCTAGACGAGGTTACGGGCGTGAGTAGAATCAGTGAAACATATCGTTTCACTGATTCTAATCCACGAATTAAAATGTTATGAAAAGTAAAAGCTTCAGCGTATCATAAATCAGTTTTTAAATTTATAAGAGCTTAACGGAGATTTCGCGTTTAACATGCGATGAAGAAAATCGACAAAACGATTGAACGAACAACGCCCTCTCTTTGTGAACTGTCATCTAACTGTATATTAAGCCGCGTGTAATTAATTATTGATCCGGTTAGTACTAAATTAAAATGACCAACTCTTACTTTAAATTTCTAAATCACTTTAATCACGCATTATTGAAAATGATTAAATTTTTAATCATTTTCAATAAAGCTTTAATTTAGAAAGATATTATAAATAAAAGCAATATTTCTCTCATCATTTTTGTCTAAGCATTAGCTGATATATTATCACCAACAAAAATATACCGCTTGAAAATAATGATACACTTTTTTCCCGAACCTTGCTCGCCAAAAAATGTAAATTACACGTTCTCGTTGACGTTCCACGTATTTTTCCATATCATGCCGTGTGACTTTCAACTTCAGAATATTGCCAATCGATCGAAAAGAAACTACCACTAATTCAATATTCTTATTTGAGTTATTTGAAATTATTTTCTCATTTTCTCTTCGTCTATTTTAAAAACGAACTGTTGTAAAGCACTATATTTAGATTCTTAAACAGATAACATAAAAATACAAAAAACTATTCTCAAAACTTTTTTATTTTTATAATGTCAAAAATGAAACTATGTCGTGCGTGCGTCATGAAACCAATTAAAAAAATACATATTATTTTACAGTAAATTTAAACATTTAATTACCCATGCCAACTGTTCAATTGCAGTTTAAATGATAACAAACAGCTACTTAATTTAAAAAAAAATAACAATTTTAAAGCAACTGTATCATTTCACAAACAATTCTTTTCAATATTCATTTAATTTCTTATGACTAGCTCGTTGTACAATATGAACCTACCTGTTGTCTTTTTTGCTTGCTCTGAGTACGGATTAAGGAATGACGAAGTCCTCTGTATTGATACTGTGGACGCCTATAAATGGGCTAACGATAATTTGCGCGCGAATAAGGTTCAAAACTCTTAGCACTCTTGTACTGTAACAGTAAATGAAGTGAAAAAGAAAAAAAGTCACGCTCAGGTCGTTGCACTGAATTGTGTTATTCTTCGAAGTATACATTCGATTTGATGACTAAATGTATCATTTTAGCGTTTGACGATTAATCATATACTAATTATCAATTAGTATGCCTGTCAGTTTATTCGTATAAATTTAGACGCATATTAATTATTATACATATTAATTTAATTTTTCTTATGTTGACTTTAAAAATATGAAGAGTCGTAGAGTATTACATTTGTATAAAAATGTCTTCATAACGTCTTTATAACCTTACTTTCGCATTAGACACCCTGCCAGCTTTTCAAAAGACTAAGTTCTAAATATGACAGACGGTGAAACAGTGGCGGTGCTATCATATAAGCCAAAAAGCTTGGTTTACCCTAGTATTCTAGAATGACCTTGGATTCCATTAGCGAAAACAATTTAATAGATGCCTAAAAAGTAGAAAATTAATCGAGAAACATATCTCTCGAATTGCCCTATTCTGAAACCTTGGGCAAAGCACTGGGGTGAACCTATTGCCATAGGCGTTGAACGATCCAAAAATAATAATCTTTTTATGAATGAAACCAACATCAGGGCATGGAATTGGCCAACCGCGTATAAAATATTAAGCGGCCCAAAAGAAATACGCAACATATACAAAAACCATCTTGTATTTGTCTTGTTTATTGTAGTGAAATATACAACTTGTACCAACATGTTGTATATTTCACTACAATTGATATAGTAAAGAAACTTTAACGGCTTACGAAATTAATGATTCTTTAAAAAGACGACATACCTAATAAAAGCTAAACGTTATTGCCCTAAAGCTATTGCGACATTAAATAAGTACAAAAAATAAACATTCATTTAAATTTCTGAACAGAAGCTATAAACATTTATGCGCGTTATTTATTTACTTGAAAAAATTGGCCTTTTACGTTCGGCTTAAGTTTTTTCCTCTATTTTATGTATTTCAGAACACATTGTACTCATTTAATTTTTTTTTTGGAATAGCATTATGCCATAAAAATCTAATGCAGCTTCGAATTTGTGTTTACCTTGAGACTGTCGACTATTCCGCCCTTGAACTACGATTTACGCATTACATTATGCCCTGCAAGGAAGAGATTCAAACGATTCGGTTCTGTTGCACTATTCCCTATTTCTTTATTTTGTATACGATTTTATATACATAAAATATAATATTATTTCGAGCAGTTAACATAAAAACTAAAGACTTTCTTTAAATTTATAACATTTCTCCAAATAATGCATGCTGGTAAAGCACTTAAAATATTTTTTGTCTTAACTTCATATCTCAATGGAAATATCAAATGTACAAACACGACTCAATTACAAGGTTATACGCATGTACTCGTTACGTTCAATAAAGTTCTTCGTAGCTCACGGCGAACGCTCACTTTTTATATTATGATTTGAATCGTGTTATGGTGTTTTAATGTTATTTAATTTAAAACGTTTTAATATTATATTAATAATTCACCGCCACTGAAATGCGGTTGCTCTTTTTTCTAATAGCAACCACTTATTATATTTAAAAAATCTAGGGATAACTGTTTGCAAAACAAACTAATGTAGATATTACCATTCGCAACAAAAGACTACTGAAGCACGTTGGATGGTTGTAAAATGTTTTCTATTCATACGCATTTACAATAATAGTCATATAAATCGTAAATAACCTTTCAACAAAAGGGTTTATTTATTTAAAATATGAAAAAACCTCTTAAGTTGTTAATTCGTAGCCTAAAATGGAGTAAAGTCACAACCTTTGGAATGAAGCCAATTCGAAAATTTGGTCGATTTACCTAATAAAAATAAAATAAAAATAAAAATCCTAGTCGGCTTAGGGTACATCAGTTGTTTTTAACCGACTTCAAAAAAAAAGGAGGAGGTTCTCAAATCGGTTGTATGTTTTATTATGTTTGTTACCGCAGAATTTCATCATTCATTTATAAACTGATTTCAAAAGTTTTTTTTTGTTGGAAAGGGAACATTCACAGGTGTGCCCAATTTAACTGTGAATGATATTGAACCTTGGGTTCGAATACATACCGAAACCTGACATATTAGTAGACTTAAGACAAGCCCTGTTTGGATTTAATGGACTTTTAATGAAATACCGTACACCGTAGCTACATCAACCTTTGGGCTACAGGTCACAATGAAACTTATATATGTACATAGATACCAGCAAAAAATTTACCCTCCTGTCAGTCGTCCCAAAAAGTGACTCTGTATACATTAATAATTGTAAACCAATTTTATTATCTCTTTTAAATGTTTAATAAAAGTTGGCACATCGTTCTTTATATGGTTTTATCATGTTTATGATCTAAGTTAATATCAATATTTTGAATACATAATCTTAGCGGACTACTTAAGTATCTAAAGTCTAGACAAACCCGTATAGTTTTTAATTTTCTTTATTTATAATTGTCTACTTTCTTTTTCTTTCATTTACTATATTAAAAATGTGATAAAATCATTATCTTCAAACAGTTAATATGGTGGTAAAAAAGTAAATAAAAAATACTGTACAATTGTTGCGAAAACACCTACTTCGTAATAAATAGACACGTAACCAAAGAATATAGTAAAGTGATATCATAACAGTTGGACACTAAACAATTGATCCCTAGGCTGGGGCGCGCGCTGCGGAACAAGCGATCGTTGGAGCGTGGAACTAAACGTACCAACTTCATTTATGAGCTTAAAGTATAGTCATTGTGTAGCAAAATTACGTCACGGATAATAATCTGTGATATGATAAATAACACCGTACATCATCTTTTGATATGTATTATGTAATATATAATTTTAATAAATTAATTGTGGTTAAAGAACTTTATTATCTCAAAGAATTTACAAAATTCACTTTCAGAAATTCAATACAATACAATATACTTTTGCAATAAATTAATTACTTCATAGAGTGATGACTGTTGAATCTACTATAATGCTAGTGTTGTAGAAACTATAGACAGTGGAAGAAATAGACGAAACGAATAAATGTAGTCAAAGATAAGTTACATTTTACATAGAAGTTTTTTTTTACCATTCCAGCTAAGCTTAAACGCTTGTGCTAGGTTATGGGAAGCGACAGTAGTAGAATAGCAGGCGGGATTCGCACCCACGACCTCACTATCGGTAGTCCGTAATCCGTACCATTAGGCTATCAGGGCTTCGAAAATACTTATAAATGTAAAAAGTAGACTGACGTAAGCTTTTCCGATTGGATCTTTTATAATCGAGTCACAACGATCGACCGGTGCGGGTTGCTGACATCAGAGGATCGTAGGATTGTCATTATGTATTTGTTATTGTCCCTCCCCTTTCGTTTCAGTCGCCATTATCGACATTGCTAGTAAATGGGGTACGATGTTTTCCAGCCCAGTGTTTTGAGCATATGACGAGCAATAGTACTTAACATGTATTTTTTAATTATACAGAAAATAATAGAATGATAAAAATACAAATATAAATTGATTGATAATTATAAAATTACAGGTCATCAACAAATCAAAGAAAATTAAAATTAAATTTAAAAAATATACAAGAAAAAAACTCTGAAATAGCAAACACCAATTTCGTTAATTCAAAAAATTTTCCACACTGTATAATTATATAACTACAGATAAGTTTTTTTATATATATGAGAAAAAGACAGGCAATAGGCTATGACAATTGGTTCTTATAGTGTGACTTACAAAAATTATACTTACTAGAAAATACTATTTACGATTACATCTTATACCTTCTACATGGCCAAAAGTAGTGGTGTCAGGTATGGCATGACCAAAAGCAAAGTTGTAGCAGGAGTGACTTAATGAAAACCAGCACGATATAAGGTCTTAGTTCTTAAACCCACAAATATATTACGTTAATACATCATGATTGCCACATAAAAACTAGATTAATATAAATGATAGAGATCCAAAATAACACAGATGCATACTTTTGTTCTAGACTACGTTTCTATAAATGTTATTAATGCTGTTTGTTAACAAAATGAATGTGATTTTTATTTATATTCATCACTTAGTAACATTATGTAAGATCACATAAATGTTGGTATAAAGCAATATTTGATGACAAGTTTTGATGGTAAGGACAAAAACGATTTACCGTAGAACGAATACACCATTATATCTACTCAGTCAAAAAATCGTTATGTTACTCTCTCCTGTATGTGGCCTATTTTTTATTTTTGAATAAGTTGCTTAACTTAAAACAGAGAAACCGACGAGCAAGTATGGGCGTCGAAAACGGGATAGGTGTGCCAAGATTCCATAATCCCTTCTAAGTTACGGGCATTAGACGTGCTATGTACTTTTTTTATAAACAGGAACCTGAAACTAACAACTGAACCATTCGTCCGTTTGTTGAATGAATATAAAGATCTTCATTCAACAGACGGACGAATGGTTCGGATCGCTCGAATCTGTAACCGGCTTTTAAATTTCACAGACACTGACATAACTATTGTTCTCCTTTCAAAAACGAAAGTCCGGGGATAAAAATGTAGAGTGGCGATGTTGAGGATGTAGCCTAAATCTATAAGCCTGTACAGTTCAAGGAACTCCTTTCATCGATCTCCACAATGTTGATTTCTACATTGTGTACCCACTGAAATTAAAATTATGTGTCACCGTTACGAAGTTTACATTTTAGGTTACCATAATCGACCTATCTTCATGGAATCATCAATATAAAAGGTTTAATATATAATCAACATTTGAAAAAGACAACTTCCATTTTTATAGGAATGACGTAAACTAGTTCCTTAATTGATTCCTAGTTAATTAAAATAAGATAATTTAATGACAATGTACAACTGCAGTTGTAGCCTTTGTTCTGTTGTGAATATTAAGAAATGAGAAAAATGCAAGAACATGGTAGTGATTTTAATTACAATGGGTTCTTTGTTCTTACATTGTTCGAGATTTCTTAAAATATACATTACGAGGAAAACCTCATTATCTTTTCTGTTTTCGTGACAAAAATTTTAACGAATGTTCAAAACTAATTAAAAATGTATTATCTTATTCGACATAAAGTCTACGCAAAAACAATTAAGAGACCAATTAACTAATTACAAAACATTCAATGAATGCGTCCTTGGCAATGATTTAGGAACTACCTGCAACCGCAGTGTTGTAAGTGTTGCTTAAACCATATCACTCACCTTCGACATAATCGTTATATTCACTTCGTCCTCTACAACACATAAACGCCTTTCTCCTAATCTTCCATAACGAAGAAGGCTCAAAGAGATCGTAAGAGTAGAGTAAGTATGAGCCAAAAAAATCCTATCGAACACTATTTGAACCGCGCGAATATTCGTATAGCATTTTGAAGACGCCGTATCGCGGCGGAGGCCCGATCAATACTGGATATGTTCGGTGCCGGCGGATAAGGTAAAAACGGAGTTGGGCACGCGTGCGCGCGCAAACTATTGTTGACTGAAGCGCATGTGTAAATGCGATGTGATGAGTGGTCCGGCCCCTGGCCTGGCCCTACGCTCTGTATCTGCACGAGGTATTCGCCAACTGACTCCTCTAATTGAAGTCTAAGACGAGTAATTACATTGCAGTATCAATTGCAACTGAATGCAAGACTGAGCCGGCGCTTGTTGCGAAGTTGCGAAGGATTACGAAATTGAGCGTCACCGGTATTGCGTAGAACATCATATCGCGCCGGTGTACTACTTTATTTAAGTAAGATCTTTTACCAGACAGGCATTATTATATATGATATATTAGGAAATTTGATCCCTTAACAAGTGCATCACTGTCACGGATCAGATTCAAAGAAAAAAGAAGTTTAAAAAGACACATAATTATCAAAACTGGGTGGTAAGTTAGTATTTAGGAAATTTTATCTCATTGCAATAGATAATACATATATTATTTTACAAATATCCCTGCACATATTGTCTCCTGAGGGACAATTGCAGCTGATATTGGACGAGATCGGCTGCATTCGCGACAACCGCGAAGGCAGGTCCTTCTCGGGGAAGGGAAGGGTCTTGCCCTCAATTTTTTTATGGTTATATAACCTTCAATTAATGCAAATGAATAAGCCCAAATCTGTCACCTGAAGATCATAGAGACAAAGAAGAAGGAGATTCCTCTCACCTTTCTAGTTCTTAGAGCTGAGGCCTCGCCGCCAATCGATGGTTACAAAGGCTAGTGTGAGGAAATTTCGTCTCCTCTTTCTCATCGTAACTCCACCCCAGTCATGGGGTGACCCCGCTAAGTCAGTAAGAATAGAGTCTCACTCTTTGTCTGTAACTCCACCGTTATGAATTTTCTTCTATAGTAAAAGATATGAAAACTAGAGGAATGGAAGAATTGCAGAATTACATGAAAAAACAATTTTGTGTAAGGTCTGTTCTCAGTTATCTAGGCAACAAGCAATAATTATTGTAATTAGCATATGGAAATGTGCTGCACATTTGCTGTCTGCCTCTTATCCATTGCACCCGTACTATATGGCCCTTGTCCATTATAAACGTCATTAGTACCAGGTCACTCAGAAAGTATTTCGAAAAAAAGGGTTTTTGCATGAGATACTGGTCAGGTATATTCTACTTTGAAAATATAATTATTCGTAAGTAAAAATCGGTACGTTCCAATTTCAAAATTTCCCTCCATATTTTTGCACAGGCCTGGGTAATTTACAACAAATTTGAAGCAGGCTCGTCTCGACGTGTTTAGGACATCATTAAATGTGAGCAGTTTTGAATTTATTAATACGATCCTGAAAGTCGACAGTCGACAGTTTGGGTGTTTCAAAACTAATCAACGCCTTCCAAAGCGAAGCGATCTGTAAGCGGGGGGAAGATTTTGATCGCGAGCTTTTTCAATTTGACGGGCTACTTGGTGTCAATTCCTTTACGGAACCAAAGAAGCATCAACGCCGAATGGTGAACTACCAAAGGTTTGACAGAAGTTTTCTCTGTTGTGAGCTACAAGCAATCAAACACAGAGCTCCGCGGGCTACTGCACCATCACGACAACGCACCCGAGCACACCGCGCTCAAAACGAGGGACTTGCTAGACAGCACGCCGGTCAAACTCCTGGATCACCCTCCTTACAGCCCTGACCTACCACTGTGTGACTTCTTTTTATTCCCGAAAGTAAAAAATCAGCTCAAAGAGATTCTCGTTGTTGGAAGATGCGCGATCAGCGTTCAAGGAGGCTGTAAACGAAGTGTCTGCGGCGGATTGGAAAAAGGTTTTCGAAAACACTTTCATTTCGTTTCAGACTTATGAAACTTTGTATATAGACTGGTGGAGAATACTTTGAAAATATTTAATAATAAATATTTACCTATAGAACACTTTTATATTTTTGCAAAATTTTCTGAGTGTCCCCATTATGTCATTGTCATTTCATCAAATTAAATGGTATACTATTTATTATTCAATTAGCATTTAGGTACATGACACTTGGGTATTTGAAATGAAGGCGGTTATTGTGGTTTTATACTCCAGTGTAAGTAGCCTTAATACATTGTTATGCCATCACAAAGATGTGATTTGAGCTACGTACTATAAAATTAAATATTAGGTCCTTACATATGAAATTAGCGTTTTGTCGTACTGACCACTTTGATCTGATATATCTTCTCTTTGGTTAAGAATTCCAAATTCATATTTTTAAATTCATTTAGCTAGTACATTTGAGTTTTGAAAACAGTCATTCATTTGTTTTTGCTCATTATTTTTTCTTTGGCGTCGCTTATTACCGCACAATGGAAAACAAGAAATATCGGTATTTTTACGAGTACGATTTCTACCGTGGCACCAGTGCTGCAGAAACAGCTCAAAGGATTAATGATGTGTACGGCGCTGGTGACGCAAAAGAAAGCACGGTACGTTTTTGGTTTCAACGTTTTCGTTCTGGAAATTTCGACCTTCAGAACCAACCCCGTG
>DWLR01003205.1:0-13905 GCA_018246295.1 Papilio alexanor hazarajatica | reverse complement strand
TTAGAAAACAGTTGGTGATTCTTCATGCGATACTTGTGTTGGACCTGAAGCATTTCACTCATCTAACGAAACGCAGAAAACTTCTACTAAAGTAGAATGTAGTATATTTGTAGTAGTCTGTCTTCTGTGAGGTATTTAACCGGTCGAGCGGGCCATTCGTGCAACAGATGTGATTGATCCGGAGTCTACTACTGTTACACTTTTATAGTCATGTGTGACAAACCTAAAAACAAATTATAACGAAAAGACACTTATTTAAAATAGTTACGTGCAAGTTACAGATGTAGAAGTAAAATTCACTCTAACGTATTTCCTAACTGGAGCGAGATTATGAAGTCAGATTGCAAACGCTTATCGTACATCGCTGCATTTCCCGCTCCGTGCATTTCTGTATCAATTTAAATGGACGTATTCGACTTCCAAGAAGCATTTTATTTCCTTAAGTGACATATGTTATGTACTTGTTTAATATATTTTCCTTTATTCATCGATTATTTGTGCTGCTCCCTTCAAATACGTATATGTAATAATTAAGTGTCCACTACTGTTACTCAAAAAGTTATTAAAATCTGAATATAATAGTTCTAGTATTTCATTTTTAAAATCAAAAGTCCGACTGATTGTATGTCTAGGTCCCCTATGTCACTCCGGGCAAATATACGAATCAAATGACATCTCACTCTGCAAAATCGATCAAGCCGTTTATGCTACAGGAGGTTATAATATAGTAAAAAATATTTCCCTCCTGTCACTAGCGCAATAATATACTGAATGATCCACTGTTTATAGATAACATTCCAATTAAAAAAGAAAACGTTAATATGTCTGTTGTATATCTAGAAGCTTCCAATTGACGGCTGGTATCGCATCCGGAGTTATTTATTCCAATGTAGATGCTTTAATGAAGTATAGTTTAAATAGAGAGAGATATTTAAGATTCGTAATCCGTTCGGTCATTCGATTTTATTATTTGCTAATTGCTTCTTCATGATTCATAAAACAAATATTAAATGTTATTCGTTCGATACTATTTTTAATTATTTATTAAACACGACATTACAATAGACAACACAATTATAATAGATATTTTTCTAATTTTGACAGAGTATTTGCTTTAAACTTTCTTCTTTGTTTAAGCATAACTTACCGCAAGAAGCAAATATTATTATCTTAAAGCAAGTTTGTTATCAGGAGCTGAAATATCACGGAATTTGTGTTTCTCTTTAAGGGTAACAAAAATTACGAGACGTATTTTAACAGAAATTGTGAAATAGCCGAGATAGCAAAATTAAAGACGACTCCTTTATTTTTACTTACTTTTTAAGGCAGCGGAGAACAAGAAAGTTGTTCGTGTTTGATGCTGAGGTTTCTTTGAAATAAAATCATTTTAAAAATAACCGTGTAACTTGAAATGATTACCTGTGAAGTTTATTTCGAAATTCTATAATGTAAGCCACTTTTAAATGTCACTATATCGAAAAAACTTTTTATATATAATATGTATTAATTTCACGGGGTCATATAATGTAATTAAAGGAATAAAACGCATATAAAATATATACTACAATTATCGTTATTTCAGTACAACTGGCGTCGACAAATTAAATATAATTTAATTACATTACTTGCGTTCAGTCAGGCAAAAAGATGCGGTGAGCGGATTTATATATCATAGTTATCGTGCAATCTATGAAAAACAATGGACACATATAAAAACGGATTTTACATAATATAATTTAGCTATTAGTTAGCGGTTTAATGTGTAATTTTTTTATTTATTTTAAAGAAAGAATACATTACACTATATTTACAAAAATAACAACTAGTAATCCACAGAGATTTGTCGAGAATGACACTTGACTGACCGGTTGGCGCAGTGGTACTCGTAACATCAACTAACACAGGACAAATATTTGTGTGCATGAACATGTCTGTTTGTCTTGAGTCTAGATCTAAAGACCCCCGGAGGACGGACAGCAGCATCCTTTTCTTAGTACGGTGGAACATACTGCAATCGCCAACCCGTCTGCTAAGCGTGGCAATTATGGTACATTTACCCCCTAATGATGCGATCAATGGGGAAGGCCTAAGTCCAGCAGTGGACGATCATATGCTCAGTTGGTTACTTAACAATAAAAATTACAATTAGTTGTACATCGTTTAGTAACAATATTATACATTTCCGCTAATAGGAAGTAATCAATTTACACAAAAAAAATAGATATTTAAAAATGGGGTAGGATGAACATCGATATAGTCAATACATCTACAGTCGTTCATAAAATGAGATTTTAATCATTGCTTTTTTTATAAAATTTTTAGATTGAATTAACGATGAATCCATATTTTTCAGAATGTGTGGTACCGAGCTGTTCCTCGCCAAACAGTTGCTGAGACGCTATGCAGTTTTTTTTGGTCATTTGCCGTGTTTGAATATTACGGGTTATTTTATTTTTGATACTCATGTTAAGGAATTGTCTTTTATGATACTTTTATCGGTGACTACAGTATGAACGGGGAGTAGCTTGCAATATCTGAATAATGCTGATTCAAAATTATGTTTAAGTAATTTGGAGCTTACCTTGATAAAGTACCCATTATCATTATCTGTAAAGTTATGTATAAATGATAGTTTAATTAAATTTAGTATTTGGTATCTCAGCGACGATCAATTAGCGATGTTTCTCATTTCAGAAACTATGCATAAATAATGCTGGGAAGTTCGTGGTGACCCAATTTCTGGGACGAACGCCTTGGTACATGAGCTATAGAACAAGTAAGACCAACTACATTGCTAATTCGCATAATTTTCAGCGCTTTATTAAGCAGAGTTCTCTTGCTGCTTGCTTAAGTAACTCATGAATTAATTTTACTGTACTTCAAATCTAAATAAATGTCGTCTTTATAAGACCGAAAATAAGAAAAACTAAATAAATTATCGATATTATATCAATTGATTTGAAATATTCTATTTTTTTTTCTTTTCTGCATATTTATGGTATTTGGCAGTATTGCTAGTTTTACTTTTTTTTTTAATTTGGCAGTATTACTTTAAATTGGGTTGACACGACTTTCACACTAGCATCATCTTTCACAAAATCCGTTCATCATTTCATAGGTCTCCATATACCAACATGATCCTCCGCATTCATATCAATAACTCTCTTTTTCATATGATAATCTTTCGTCTTCATATCATGCAGCTACTGCTTCTTAATTAATCTATCATTGGTGCTACTTTCAGACTTCCCTTAACATACTCGTTTCGTATCTTATTCATTAATGTTACTCCATATATCCATCTCAACATTCTCATTTCTGCTAAATGTACTCTCTCTTATCATAAGAGTTATTATACTAATTTTTACTTATGGTTTAGGTTAATTTTTAAATGTATTATATATTTCTTAAGCTAAATTTTGTTACAAATAAATAAATAAAAATTTACGACTAGCTGTATTATGTCAAATTACCTTGATACGTTGAAAATAATTTTCTAGAAGTTACACATGCACTACAACATTGGCGTGTTTCAAACGAACATCGATGTTTCCATTATTCAGTCTCTAAGTGCGGAAACCGAGTTTTCTAAGAAAAGAATTCTTTTGAGATAAGTTCACTAGACAAAGTAAAGTAGCTTAAAATTATAATTAGTAAATAAGCTACCACATCTTAAGAGTCTTAAACAGATATAAAAACATTTGTACATTTTCAATCGTTAACGATCGATTACGCCCTCTCACGTGTAAATCAAAAGAAGTTTGTAAATGTAGATGTATATTGTCAGATTTCCATAAAGCCTGATGGCTTAGATGACGGGCTAAGAAACATATGGCATGTATGTATGTATATTAATTCCAATATATATTCCAATAGATTTGTAGCTTAAACGGCTTAATACATTTTGAAGAGTGGGAGAGTGTCACTAGTCTTTTGTTTACTTAACTATTACTTAATGAAGAGATTTTCCAAAAAAGTATGGATTGAAATACAAAAATATACTTTGAATTCCGTATATTTATAGGTTGTAATTAACTACTGGAAATGTTTTAGTAACTGTAAATACGTAAAATTCTTTCAATCTCGGCACTGAGAGATGTATGATGCTAATATTTGATACATCAACGATTCATGTACACATTAGCGTAATGGAGATCCATTTGATAAAAGCTCTAGCTTATTTTCGATCCGATCGTGGATTTAAAATTTTAATATTTAAAATTAAATATCCAGCTAATGTAACGGACTACAAATTAAGAAGATTTTATTTCAAAGCTATGGTAGCAAAAATAAGTAATTCGTAATTTTTAATAAGACTCAAAACCAAGAGTTTTAGTATAGAAAACTATTTATTTAGCCTAACCATAGGGTATTGTTATTGAGTTACAAAACAACTTTTAGAATTCAACGTGGTTGATTTTTACGTTTATGTTTCGTATTACGCAGATTAGGTATGTAAACATACTTTACTTAAAAGGCCATTCTAGCTGTGGATTAGATCACCTTTCACCTTAATAGATGGACTAACAAATAACTTTGCTCAAATTAAACAGTTACAATAGTGGTATTAAAAATGTCATTTACTTTACTGTAAATACGAATAAGTTTGATGATTTAAAGTCTTTAGTCCTAAAGTTTCGTCGATTTCTACTAATTTTAAAAATAATATTAGCACTGCACTACACTAAAAAGGAGCTTAAAAGTGATTTCGGTAAATGAATGAATAAATGAATGAACAAAAGGTTGACATAAAACTGGCTTAATCATGAGAAAGCAAAATGAATTCCCTCCGATCGACGGTGTAGCTTTGACGAGGTATTGAATTTAGAATGAAATGGGATTACTCACGTGACTTCGTTACTGATTAATAGCATACCCGAATAGTACGCCTTGAATGTATTCAAAGCTTCGAAAATTCATATTTTAAATTTAAAGTTGTTAACAGTCAAATTTTCTACTTATTTACCAATTTATTTGTTCCCATTCTATCTTTTTTATTCCCATATTAGAATACAGCGTCAATATGACTATTAAATTTTCTAATTATTTTTTTACTCCGATTTAAAGTCATTATTAGCCTTCTCCCTCGCCAAAGTAAATAAATAAGCATTACGATTTAATTTATAAATACATTAAAACTAAATTCACAACATTTTCATATTGTCAGTAGAGACACTATCCGTGCAAGTTACTGAAGCTTTATTTAATTTTTAATTCATAGTTTTAATCATTGAACGAATAAGAAAATATTTAAGAGCAGTTAAAATTGTTACTTTTGTGATTATTTTAATTTTTGTTCATTACAGCCTTGTTTTTTTTTGACACAACAAAACTACTTAACAATTGGGTTTAATAAATTCACCGGCTACCTTTTCAATCGTTTTCGGCCTCTCAATACTTACGACCTTTGCGTGTTCCCATCACTGTATTTGGAACGAGTATTCGATATATGTAGGTATCTATTATTCAGCTCTTAAGTGCGGTAACCTTTACATTTTTATTGTTAGATTCATTCGTAATTCTACCATTGTTATATCATACCTTTCTTAACACACAATTTTTTGTATACAAGTAAGTAGTCTTAAAATCATATACAGCAAAAAAACTGCATCTAAATCCTATCTTAGGATGGTTACTTAAAATAGCTCTATAACAACGATATAGTCTAAGTTAAGCATTCAGTGACATTTGAAATCTGTTCATATATGGGAAAGGGTTTAACTAAAACTGTTGTTTGATTTCACCCGATTTGATTAAAAAGGAAGATGCTAAAATTCGTTGTCTTCTTATAATATAAAAGCATTTCTCAAGACGTTAAAAGAATCGTTCGAAATAAATACGGCTATAAATACAAAGCGACAATAAAGGATAAGACACGATATGATATCGAACACATTTTCCTAACATATTTCTGTAACAAATTGTTTTATAAACCTTTCCTCCACTGATATGGAAATTTCCAGAAACATGATATATGTCCACCATTCATTTCAATGTTTTACTCTATATAACTTTTATATAACATTTCATACATTATATCATATTAGGTATATACACTGGAAAAAGACTATTTCACGTTCATAATTAAAGGTTCAGTAATTTTTTTTCCATTCTATTAAAACGACTTCAAAAAATAAAGTTGTCATTTCGATTTTACGTTTTGTTTTATTTCATTTTTTATGTTTATTGTTACAGTACACAAAGTACTGCAATTTTTTTTTTAACATTTATCAACCGATTACAAAAAAGTACATTTTTGGAAAGGGGACATTTGTATGTCTCATTTAATCTTGAATGACCTGAAGAAATAAGATGAGATATTGGATGACTTAAGTCAAGCCCTGTTTGCATTTAATGAGACGTCTTGTGGCTATAAAAGACATTAGTAAAACTAGCTGCTATAAATGGCTTTTAGTAATAGCTACTTTTTGTAATATGATAATTTTAATACTTATATTATATACAATAATAATTTTGGTAATTCCAATAATAGACAGCATTTGTCAAAAAGTTGTTATTGTTTATGAACAGTAAAGCAACCAATATTGCAAATGAAGTCTATTTTTTACCCCTAAAATGGAAAGAATAATACAAATTTTAAGACAGTTTTGTTTTTTGAAAAAAGACTATTTAAAACAATGTATTATTTCGTCTCTTGAACTTCAAGTTATTTTTACGGTACAGCCAAGAACAAAAGCATTTCATGAATAACTCTGGTGTTCTGGGTAGAAGACTAGCAGACTGCCCCGACTTGGCTTTGGTAGATATAATATATATACAATATATACAATATATATATACTACTCCGATCTGCGACTGCGTGAAATATGACGAGAGAAGAGAAGAGTATGATGATCATAGTAATTTAACACCAAATATAATACACTCCCATTTCCTATTTATCTGTCGAGCGAACGAGCAGTGCTGATATGAAAACTCGTTAACATAACGCGACGTTGACCTCTACCCATCAAGTCGCAACTACCTAAGGAATTATAGATGCATTGTATATTGTGTTTACGGAAGAGGAAAGTAGTAGATAAAAAAGAAAAGAAAAGCTGGATCGGATCAAACGAACAAATGAAATAAACAAATCCATTATCCCTTTTCATAAACGAAATTCTATTAATTGTCTCTCCATTTCAAATCTGAGTCCGACAATTTAATGAGACCAAAACATATGAACGCTTTCGGGTAATGCATTTATGGAAACCATACACCTCAGTGTATCTACTATATAGCCTTACTATCTAATGTATAACTAATGGACAAAAAATCCAGTAAAGTTGTATAAACATCGAAAACCTAAATAATATTAGGTTCACAATCAATTTTTGTATCGAATGTTTTCTTTGCCCTAAGGTAAAAACGTTTCTTTTTCACGTAAAAACAAATTATTCATTTACTTAGGCGATTGTAAACATACTTTCCGTTCTTACAAAATCTACCGCAAATAGAAAGTAGTTTTACGCGGGCCTAAGTCAACACAGTCTTCGTACAACAATTGACAAACCAACCTATGAAATAATACATAAATTGTTGCTAAAAATGAAAACTTGGTAAGTTTTATCGAATGATGAAAATCATCAACGCTTCCTCATTACTTAGACAATGGAACTATTTTCATGTTTACTCATATCTACAGAAACTAGTAGGTAATTACTAATATAATAAAATAAAAAAGAACGAACGTCTGTTTTTTAACAGGTTTACAAGGCCACAAAGCCATCAGTCTGCACCTACAAGAAAATAAATTTATCAAAGATAGAACTATAATTATGAAAAAGGAATCAAAGTCTAGATTGAAATGTTTTTTTTTCCTTACGAAATTATTTTTTTAGGTCTATCTTTCATCATACAACTATATACGTAATACAATTGATAAAATATATATCCCAAAGCAATTTAAATACAACCACACTTAGTTTTTTGCGCACAGTACAGCGGCTAATTGTCCATTTGCGGGCAATTGTCGAGGTGTACTAAATAAAGGAATAGCCCAGTTGCCATTTTTAAACGTTTATTCAAATGAAGTTGGTACGCTCTTAGAAAATATTTAAGACCACGTTTTTTTACTTCTAAATAAATTAAAAAAATAAATATAGAAAAGTGTATTTATCTATTATTTTAGAAAAACTTCGAAAACAAAATAAGTTTACTTGATGTTTTATGATTTGTGATTGCGAATATAATCATTTTTTTTTAAATTTTGTAGTGCGTTTTACAACGTAAACGGCAAACGCGACGCGACGCGACAGATTATCGATAACGTACGACAGAGTCACATAAAACTACCATTTGACATTTTAGCCATGTGTAAAATCGCGTCGCATCGTTTCGCCTTGTCGCGTTTGACCCTCATGTACGACTTATTTTATATTTGATCTAATTTTGTATTAGATTAATACGAATATGTACTATGTGTAGCTTTCTATAAAATATCTTATTATAAAAATAAAATATCAGGTAAATTTCGTTTTTGAATTCAAGCCAAAATGAGATAAAAGAATATGTATTCGTCAAGAAACAAATACCAGACGTGAAATGTTTCTACGAATATTCTGAGGTGATGTTGATACGATAAGAATTTCCGTCCTGGTAAAAAATGTTATTGTTAACTTATAAGTCCTATTTTCATAAGTTTAAAAGCTCCTTTTATTTTTACCGAACCTCGTTAAAAATTTTCCCTAGTGCCCTGACCTCCATAATTTTTCCAGTTGTATCCGAATCTCACTTAACAGAAGTCTGCTCTAAATCAAACGTATTGTGTATCAAAATATTTTCCTCTCAAGACAACTAAATAAATATAAAAAATAATTTAACGCATAATATTAAATATTGAAATATATACCCCGATTTTTCTTGATATATTTTTGACTAGTCGTTTTCGTAAAAACTTTCTTTCCTTCTCCATCGCTGAATTGGAATTAAGCCAAATGGTTTATACTTGAAATTAATGATGGATGTTTTGAAAACATACTCAAAGGAAAGTGAAGATTTCAATTCGTTCATCGTTAGCATTTGCTAATAGATTTCTATTTGATATTATATAAAATATGGTTCAGCAAAGAAAAGTTGACTGTGATAAGAGTTGAGCAATTTACCAGTATCCTGCTTCATAGTTTTTTTTTTTTTTTTTTGAAAAGAAGCGAAGAAATAACTGATGTTATCACAACTCTCGCGGGTGCATAGAACGAATTTTAAGTTTTTGTTAAACGTTAATAATTATTACTAAGGCCGTTTTTGTCGTGAGTCTTCAGCACAAGTCGTGAGATACCGAGATAGGGTAAGTAAACTATTTGTGTGGTACCTTATTCAACGTATATAATTTTGGAATCAGTTGTATTAAATATCTGGGACTAAACGTCCGTGTTTCATTACGAATATTACAGATACCCATAGCCCCGTAATTTCATAAACTCTTTCTCCTTGATCATCTCCATGAACCTTCATTTTCTTAGTCCAAAAGGCAGCCTTAGCAAAGTTAATACTTAATTATGTCTATATCTATATATAGTATCCACAGTAATCTGTGGAAACATTGTCTATATCTTAACACGACTCTACCTATTAAAAGTTGGAGAAACAATCAAGTGGACAACATTTCATTGACATTCTCATCAGGGGATTTCAAACAAATATCATCGACCAAACAATTCACTACCAAACGCAAGACTTATCCTTACTTATTTTATACTACTTCAATGCGCATTTGAGTCTCAACATTTTTTATGAACCAATGTTAAGAGGTTTGATATACTATTCAGTTTATTCTGGAAAAAATCAATACAGTGTCTCTATAATTCATCTCTCTGCAACCAATTACGTCTTGTAAGTCAGGAATCGTCAAAAAGTACGGAAAAAATTAATAACTCTAATATTACCCAAAATGGTAGAACAGTCAGTACATACATGGTGATTCGGATAGCCCTATGTGTGCTCTATCTACGTCTATATTTCTGCTTGATCATACTTTCTGGGACACACTGTAGATAAGAGTAGACATCATTCTGTTATTCTCGTTTCAATTAGGGAAGGTTATTGCGACGCTAATAGAATTTCTCCGTTCAACGGTCGCCTCAGTCCCACGGTCTCTAAGCAATTAGTACAAACGACCTTTATTTCTATGTCGCTTCGAATACTATTCTGATTATGTCCAAAACGTTTTGCAAGGCAAAAAATATTTCATAATATTATACAATTAAAACTTTATGTGTACATTAATTTATACATAAAATAGAAGCCTGAAGGACTGATCAGTTAATGCAATGCCGAAGCCACTCGACCTAGGGACATTAAATTTACACAAAGCAAAAAATCATCTAGGTGTCCAAAAGACCTTGAGTTTGTTATGAAAAAATATTTATGTGTTTAAAACAAAAAAGTAACTTTAAGTTTATAAACTTTTATATAACATTGCGACCTTTGTGGAGTTAGCTAGTCGTTTATTTCATAATAAACTAAAGAAAAAAATATTGGAGAATTTAATTTTACGTCTATAACAATAAAAATTTCAAACTCTATTGGAAGATAATCAAATTTATCATTTAATTGAAATAAAAAACACAGTTTCAAAATAAAATCGAATTGTTCGGGATAAACAATATCAAACGTATGAAAGCTGTTTTAATTAAATTTGTCCCCGCGATAGACACAGCGTGAAAATCAAATTGGCATGAGTCAAACAAGCAGCCTAATAATTTCAAAACTGCATTTACCATTTGATTGTTTATTTTAAATAAAATGAAACAAAACTCAGTATGTTAAAACGGTTTTTGCGCTACGTAGAAATAACGAGATTACTAGTTTTCTTACGGCCCGAACAGAGCCAGTTTCAAAAAAATGAAACATATCCTATGTTACTCGCTGATAGAAGAACTTTTTATTGGTGAAGTCATTTTAAAAATCGGTTCAGTAGTTCTAGAGTTTACTGGGATCAGTCAAGTTGTTTTTCTTTTACAATATTAGTACAGACAGATATCTTAAATAAAAGACTTAAGTAAAAGTTTAAAATATTTTAATGTTAAATACTTTTGGTAAGTAGTGAGTAGTTATTTTAGTATCTAATCATGTATCGAGGGAATATAAAATTTAGTGAAGTTAATTTAATACAATTTAAGTTTACATTTTAAATTACTTTATTTAGTTGTTTGTATATTAATTTCCTTGTTACATAATTAAGTCAGGTTTATTAGACATTTGCGGATGCCGCGGGCGCACTTTTGTGTTTCTTCCGCAAAAGCAACGAAGTCCACCAACAGGTTTTTAGTGTGTATTCCTCCACTCTTCCTTCCACTCGGGGAGGAGGAGTGGAGGCGAGCCACACATAACCCCCCCCCCGCCCCCACGATGCGGGGTTATGCGGTAACGCAATTTCCTCTTGTTAAAAAAAGGTCTATTAGACATTTTAGTTTTCATACTACAACGAAACAGAAAAAGAGTATAATGTTCCATTTCTATATAATTTTAATGTAATAAGACGTTCTTATTATTTCAACAAACATCTCTGTTATTTTCTCATTGGTGACATTTTATGATGTTAGGGAATGCGTTTATGAGTCTCATAACGTCGATAACTGGAGGTTTGAGACGATGTAAGAGCTCTTTGAGATGCTCAGAAATATTTACTGATGTATGTCGGAATTTCTAGTTGATTTGTTAGCTAAAAATGTTCGTTTGACTGGAAACGTTGTCACATAAATTGTGAAAAAAAAAACATGTATTTGGTTTGAAGAGGCGATGTATAAGTTACGATTTACTACAATTAATTATAATTTTTCTCTCTATATTTAAGGCAGATACTTGTACGAGTAATTACTTATAATATTATAGTTATCGAATATTATAGTGATCAAGCCATTATTTTCTTCTACATTTTTAGAACGTGAAATGTGATTTAATTAAAAATGACTTATTTCATTTAAGTAAATAAAAATAAGCCAAGTGTTACAAAATACACTAAAATTTTTTAACATATTATCGTACAAAAATTTTAAGAATAGAATAGCATATTTTTATTTTTAAAAATGTTCTCCAAGTTTGCACTTCACGCATTGTTAACACATATAGATTAAAATAATTTTGTAAGCAAGCATTTATTAAATAACAAAAAAAAATCAATAAGCCCCACAGAATGTTGACACACAGCTCCCTTATGAAAATCCGGGGAAGAATAAAAATCGAACGATATCTCCGAACGATACCTCACAACGATACCTCACTCCTCGAGTTCACAATAGGACGGACATACATACAAACATATGTACCCAGGAAAAACACAACCCTCCTGTCGGGCAATTAGTCAAAAAGTTTTTGGTTGTCGTAATACATTCTTCATAAAAATCAATTTCATTACAAAAAAGTTTTTAGGCCAGTTTAGTGTAACCTGTAAATCCATAAATAAAATTATTTGGGTCAGTGGAATTTTAGAACAAAATAAAAAAGACATTCTTCACGTTTATGTCAAGTGCCACTCTCGACGCCGAGAGGATTGACCTAAATACTTGGCGATAGTTAAAAATTGTGGTGTTTTAGTTATCTACACCAGAGGCTGTTCAATTTTTGTACAAGTTTCAAAAATGTAATACTATTTTTTGTAAACTGAATTTACTTGAAGCATCAATACCACATGAATTTAGGGAAAGATCTGCGAAGCATAAAGTAAAAGGTATGATTATAATATTCGATAGATCTTTTGAAAAATATATTTAAAAAAAAAAAAAAACTAGTATTTTGTTAACTAGAATCCCATATTATATTAAGTAGTAATGTGGTAGAATGACGGTCTGCACCTGTTGATCTTATCAATTAAAAGAATAAGATGGCGCTAGATGACGCCACTAGTGTTTTAGAACGCACAATAGAAGTGTTGTGTGAATTAGGTTAAATACTGTTTAGTTTAAAATAAATGTCGAGGCTTAGGCTAGGCGCCTTCAGCGCTCTTCCGCCTCAAGCCCGGCGTAACTGTAAATGCCTCGTCAAGGCAAACAGTGGCAAATCAGTCACAAAAAAAAATGTTTAGTTTCATCCGAGTTTTTCGCGTCTCCACCCGTAGTAGCTTCCACCCGTATCACCTTCCAACTTCGACTTCTTTGCCTTGATTTTACCCTATTTAAATATGTTAAATTAAAACTTTGCATTGTTATCAAGGTCCGATGACAATAAATAAATTTTTCATAACTTAGTCCTGACGCCATCTTGTAAAAAATTAAATAAAACAATATGTATGCTATGCGTGTATTTTTAGTTTTATGTTATTGATAATTTAAATCGTAAAATTCAATTTCTACAATGAGCTAAAGTGAAACACATATATACTGTATGCAATATGGTATGCTCAAGAATAGTAGTGTTGCCAAAAAGTCGGGGAATTTCCTTTTCTGTTCATTATTTATCCCCAAGACGTTGGAATGACCCACAATCCGAGTTGTAACTTAATTATGAGGGTAGACATAACGTATGTACGTAGAGTGAGTGGTAGAGTATTATACAGCAATGTAGTGGTTTAAGTAAAAAGCTTCTAAATTAGAAAACGTTTTATTTGATTTCTCATTGTTTCATATTTCTTTCACTTGATATATAAGTCATACTACTGGCTTTTGCCCGTGACTTCGACCGCGTGGAATAATTACCGTGGGCAGAAATTTTAACATTTTTAGCATATTATTTAATATAGGTTATTTTTGCAAATAACACATACATAAACTACTATAGTTTACTGCAAATAGCTTATTTTGATACATTTTTATAAACCATGTTCTTTACATCCTTTGCTGTTTAAGCTTACTAACTGTTACGTTTCAACAACATTATTAATATAATGTTGTTGAAACATACAGATTTTTCTAGTTTGATCCGGCGCATCTTTTAGTATGTATGGCGCTTGGCGAGACGTGCGCTCGTACG
>DWLR01003204.1:0-13909 GCA_018246295.1 Papilio alexanor hazarajatica | reverse complement strand
GAAATTGAGTTATCTGCCTTTAAAGTATGACTGCTTCAACGAAAACACAGCACCTTATTAAATTAGGCAAATTAATGGCAAGTTACGTATACGTTTTACGTATGTCTCACTCTCATTGCAAATTCATTAAAATCTACGAACACGTAAATTTTCAGTATAACTTCGGAACCCAATGTTTAATGCCATAGTGCCATCAAATAATTAAAATTGCGAATGTCTGTCTCTTTTCCAACAAAAAAATTAATATCTGAAAAGGATAAAAAAATGTCGGAGTTTTGAAGTAACAAAAATAAAAAAAATACTAGCAAATTGAGAATCTTTTTGAAGACGTTTAAAAACTGATTAATCATAATAATTAATTTCCATTTCAAATCGCTATTATTGTTTTTCTTTTTATATGAGATCTTAGTGGTGTCAAACCGAATTAACCTTTACAAAAGCTGTTCCAAATCGAGACCTATATATTGTAAACAATTTAACTTCTCGCGTTATTTTATAACGTTAGCTATATAATGAAATGGCCGCCTTCTGTAGGGACGTTTGTTTATTTACAATGTATAGGTCTTGGTTTGGAATAGCGTATATAGGTGTATCTTATAGATATGAAAAATTGGTAGTTTCTAATAACTGTGCATTGAAAAGTAGGTAAACTTTTTCTCGACTTCAGAATAAGTTTGTTATTCCTATGAAATATGCTGAGTTATTAATTAACATAGTTGTATTTCATTTGGACGATAAAATTATGCGCAAATAAGGAGAAAAAGTTGGAAAAATATTGTGACATCAATATCAACATTGTTTGTTGGTAAATATTTTTAAAAATTATTTCTGTTTTTACATTAAATTATTACAAAAGGTATTCCATAACCTTTTAAAATAATTTAATGTAAAAACAGAAATAATTTTTAAAAATAATAATATGGTATTCCATAATACCTTTTATAATAATTTAATATAAAAACAGAAATAATTTTTAAAAATATTTACCTAATTTAAATAATTTATAAAAATATGTTACTGGCCTCATAATAATTTTATCACGCGCGAAAAAGGGTAGACTTACTCACTACATTTTCGTCTTTTGTACTGGCCCTTTATAAAATATTACTCCTATGTAATTAAAAAAAGAAGTATTTGATTTAAAATTTATCTACGATTTTCATTTGTTTTTTTTATATCTGTTAAGTCTGTTAATTTTTTTGATACGTAGTCGATGAAATATTGTTTTTTGTCGTTTTCAGAAAAATATCATCATTTTTTTTTTTACAAAAATGTGACTGTTATGGTATTCAGGTAAAACCGGTGTCTTCTAAATAATACTTGAAATGGGAACGGGATATTTTTTTAAGAATATTGTTAATACGCAGATGTTTAGCACATTTAATGGTTTAGTGTAGGCAACAAGAAACAGCTTAAATTTGCTGTCATTTGTGTAACAAATACACTAAAAAAAATTAAACTTCCATTATGGGCTTTTGGGTTTTTAGTGATTTATATCAAATTTTTTACTTTTCTGGAAAAAGATATCAGATTAATATAATGCATTTTAGTCTAATTTCGATTAGTGGGCGATCAAATATCGATACAAATGTCGATAGATCATCACGTCCCTAGTCAATATGAACAAATAGTCGCTCAGCGTTAAGGATCTGATGACAATTCAATATCTCGCGTCGAGGAATGCCGAATTACAATCGACACGACGCTATAGTAATACACACTGTTCGCATTATACCAGTCGCTTTGTCTTATTGTATGGCTCCATAATAAGATATGGGGCATTGTCTGCATTGAAGATGCGGACATTTTTTGCATATAATGATTTAATAATCGATTTTACAGTATTTATTCTTGCTATGCATTAATCGAGACTTCGCTTCTTCAATGTTTTGTATTTTCAGATGCTTAAAAAACTGATAGTTAATTTTAAAAAAGCCCGAGTATCTGTACCCTGCGAGACCCCAGGGAGGAATACAAATCGAATGAAAGGTTTCTGAAATACTTGTCAAACTGTTATTCAAGTAACATTTCTGTCAATTTAATGTCAAATTAGTGTCATATTTACTGCGACCTGTCATTCTACCAACACAAATTATGTTAAACAACGATTAATGTAAATTTTAATTGCATTGATTTTAAACAACTGAGGATAGACAGAGAAAGTAATTTTTTATATCTTAGATTTAATACATAATTTTATTTGACATTGTGTACAATTTTTTTCAGTATATTTTATTCAATTCAGACTGCATATATGTATAGAGTAACTCTTCTAAATATGCTTTTTCTTATATAATTAGCTTGAAACTTAGTAACGTTTTGTAAGCATTACAATCACACTTTGAATCAGCATCAATCTTATATTGATTCTAAATGATTTTATATTGCACTAATTCAAACAACTTTTTTCGTTATTGATTAATAAACCGTTTGAGTTAGGAATAGAAAACATATTTTAATATTCATAACTCCACTCAGCCAATCCCAGCCGTACTATAACTGTTTTATGGTGGCAAACAAACACTAAAGTTGTCGTATATACGTAGCCTACAATTCGATATCGAACAGTTTAAAAACAACAATCAGCTCGCCCTGGAACTGTCAGGAATTTTTGAGTCGCCGTTGACACTTCATTTTAACGTTTTAAACTCAGTTTTGACAATTGATTTAAATAACAATAAATTATGTCACTAATTTTGTAACCCAATGCAATGTGGTCTCTTTTGTATGTCATCAAAGGATATAGAGCAAACGAGAGAAGTGCCTACCTCGTGTGCGAGAGTTCACTACCAACACACTCAGTCGCTTTTGCAACATAAATTTGCCATGTCTCTCTTTTTTCATCCTTGTTTTCATTCCCATGGCAACTATCTCGGGTCATGGTAAATATTTAATTATATTCACATATTATCGGAAATATAATTTGTTGAAAATGTTAAAAAAAAGGTTTCTCATTCGAGACTTATTAGAATAAGGGAAATAAGAGAATAGAGTTAAATTGCCTTACCTTAATGAATTAAATTACAAATCTTCAAAACACGTTTTTCAAGCAGACATATGGTGACCGAATAAATCTCAAGTAAACATGCAAAATCGACCAGTTTCATAACCGGTCTGCTAGAAAGTAATAATCTATTAGCACTTCGAAATGTGCTAGAAAATTATATCATGGACAAACATAACTCACGCCCGCAACCCGTAGGGATAGGCAGAAATTACACATTTCCATTTGACTCGGTCCTGGCATACCTCTTTCGCCTCTTCTACATTTAAACGCATGCATTCTCGTCGCTAACTGATGCTCTTAATACCGCCCTTCTTTAGTATGTCACCATTCTGGTATAGGTTCTGGTATCCGGTATAGATTCACCTAGGACGACCTCTACTAATACTGCTATTCGCTTTCCCAACTAACAAAAGGACAAACAAACCTTTGATTGTATTTATTTTAAAAATCGGTTCAAAAGTTTGGACAAATGTTTGTTTAATTTGTGAAGTCCAACAGATCAATGGGAGTTTTCGTTAATTTCTTTTACTTCAACTGGAAATAACTGATAGTTACTGTAATGTGCACAGTAACAAAGCGGGTACTTTAACTCGAGTATTGTCTTTGATTTACAATGTTTTGAGGCAATTTTTACCCATTTTGATAATATTATTTCAATTAGGAAGATCCTTCAAATTATTATATTAATAAAATAAAAAGTTGTTGTGTGTGTAATTATTATACACACAAGAAACTTTGTGAAGACAATACGCATCAACTCACATGTCAACGCATTGTTTATCGGAGCCCTAAAAAAATGGTCAATCGTACACTTTGGAATGCAAGAGTGAAATCTGCGATGTAAAATACTTTTTTTTTTGTTTAAACGATAGATTAGATTAAGATGGTTCATAGAATATGCTTTGCTAAAAGTTTTAATATCGAAATTTTGATATTTAAGTGTATCACTTAATAATTATAAATATAAACGTAATGCTCACGTCCGAAAAGCGTAGGGGTAGGCAGAGATTACGAATTTCCATTTGGCGCGGTCCTGGCACACGTCTCTTTCTGTTTCTACATCAGTACCTCTCATAAATTATTAATTAATAATGATAGCAACCAACCATAGACTGGTTCAATAGTAATCATTAAAATATTTATAAAAACAATTAATAAATTACGAATTTTGTTACTATCATTTAAATGAAATTGTATTATTATATATTCATATTGTTTATATGAACAGTAAGAAAGTAAAACTTCCAAGCGGCATATGCATGCGTTTAATATATTTGTATACAAATTAATTGTTTGGGGTCAGTACACGCCTTTATTGTAGATCATTGAACGCTTATGCACTTAAACAAACATAACTTTATTACTACGAAACTAATATATGTATTTTATTGCTTTAAGTTAGAGTTCTATATCGATTAAATAAGACGCAATTAACTGCAAACGATTAGAATCGTCCGCTCTCGATTTGCAAAGGGACACGCAACGGTAAATTGTAACGGTTAACAATAAACGAAGTTACGATTTAAATTTTCGAACCAAAATTTACATTTACATTTCGTTTGAACGCAGATGCAAGTTCAGTTATATACATAGATATGATAATAATTATTATGAAGAATATACCTACGTTGTCAGAGCTCCTAATCAATCGATAGTATATCGATAGTGCCCAAAATCGATAACACTGTATCGATGAACTTGCTACTTCACTAGCCGGTACGCGTGCGACGTGGTACACAAAAACGAACCCAATACGTCCGACTGCGCGTACCAACGCGCACATGCGAATGCGCTGACCCACCCAACACTAATGCTATGAACACAATAGTACCGTCCAGGAAAACCTCCGGTGAATCAGTCCCAAGGGCTAAGAGCATTATTATTGCGCTCACATTTACGCCATTCGAAGCTTAGCACGTCCCTGTTTTATGGGGTACGCGAGTTAAGGAATTTGCTTACAAAAGAAAAACTTCGTCGGCATTATTCGAGAGCGTCTGTCAGATTGTTGACATTCAATTTGTGAAAATTTTATGTTTTTGCGCTTTCTTTTTACCGAGTGCTGATGAACTGTGTAACAAAGTAGTCTACAATACGTAATTGACATGTTTTCTTTGAGAGCAGTTTTTTCTGTGAAATTAATTTCTAAAATTGGTATGAATTGAGTGTCGTTTCGCAGGTGGTAATATATTATTTGGTGTAATTATGAGAATTAAGTAAAATATGCTTTCTCTAGCGCAGAAATTTAATTCCGCTGATAAGCCTCTCCTGTTTCCTTTTCCTTATTAACTTAAGCAAGCTATAGTTAATCTTCAAAGTAATTAACTCGACTGACTTTACTCACATGACACTTCGCAGAAGAGTACTAATCTAATTACACCTTACTCTTCAAACAATAGATCACATTGGAACGGACATGTGTACATACATACATATATACCCGCGAACACACATGACCCTCCCGTTAGTAGGGCAAAAAAATACTCCAATGAAATGAAACATACTTAAACAAACATATATACTTGTGTATATGGTTTGATTTATACAAACTTGCATAAATCAAACGATATACACATGCGTTCAGTTGTTATTTAATCAAAAAAGTGTGTAAACGGTTATGACACATGCAATTTCTGGTATTTACAAAGCGTATGTACTTACAAGAAATTCCACGGCAACAATACATTCGTCGTCCTGACTATTGTATTCTGTTGTCGTAATTTTCGCTCATTCTTTTTCTCACACTGTCTGTAATTTCAGTTTCTTTCTTTTTTTGCCAAAAAAAACGAATATGCAGTATGAAATATTCGTTTTTTAACCCACTGACCAATCAAATCTAACTTTTTAATTTTTTTGTGTCTGACTGTGCGTCACGATTTAACTGTAACAGCTTGACCGATCTTAAGGAAATTGGTAGACAACAAGAACACGTGATTGCGCATATGGTAGGCTTTTTAGAAAATCTGTTCGCCCGTTTGCTGAATGTCCAGTTATGACTTAAAATAGTTTGACCGAATTTAATGAAAATTGGTATGCAGTATGATCATGTGATTGAACAAACAGAAGTACAGATATTTGATATATCATACATCAAATATCTGTATTTCTGTTTGTCTGACGATGTCCCGTTACAACATAAGAACGGATTGAATGTTCTTAATTAAAATTGGTGTATAGCAAAAACACATGATTCCACAAATTTTAGACTATTTTTTATGAAAGAAGTTGCCAAACGAGCGGGCAGGCCAATTGGTGTTAAATGACCGATACCCTTTTTGATTAGGACTGTTTGAATTATTTCAAGGTTATAATTTTACGGTATATTTTAAATAAATTCCGGTATATTGTAAATTAACATCGGCGTAATAAATTACAGGATACAGGACATCCGTCCTATATAGTCTAATTCAGTTCTGTATTCTATTTCTTAGCAAGAAGAAATTAATCCCACAATTCGTGTACCGCGTAATCGTGGCGTCTTACAGCAAAGCACAGGTCTTTGTCCGTCTGTGTATTATCATGCGAGGCACGCGACACCGCACTGCCAGAGACGCCACTGATAATGCTAACGCGGAACACGCTGCCCGGTTTAGTTCCGTATAATTATACTGTGACAAAAGCTGGATCGTCTTGCGGAAATAAAATGTTCGAAGGTTGTATTAGGGGGGAGCACGTAATCGGAACATGCTGAGCTCTAAGCAAGAAATACAAATTACTTGGATATGTGGTTTTAGATGTCTGTTGCATCGATGTTTTGATAGTTGAAAAGAGTTCAAAAAAAGATTCAAAACATAGATGATTAAAGTTTTAGCATATTTTATATTCTAATAGTTCTAATATTTTAAATTCCCTAAGAAATAAAAACCGACTTAGAATTAGTAAAATCTTATTTGGTCATTTCTAACTCCGGTTCATCCCATTACAAATCCATTTAACGGAAACAGGGCTTGGTTCAGACATTCAAAATTAAACAGGATCCCCTTGCGAATGTCATCTTACAAAAAAAAAATTAAATAGGTTCATACATTACGAAGTTCTGAGCTAACAATTTTAAAAAACAAGCGAGCTAAGAACCTCCTCCTTTTTTGAAGTCGATTAAAAAATAATAAAATATAGCAAACCAATTAAATTAAATAAATAATTAATAAACAATGAATTGCCAAACCGATAATACAAATAAAGTTAAACTTATTTCTTGCACTTGCGATAAGGTTATTGAACAACATTTTTTTTTGTTGAAAAAGCAAATCCAGACAGTTTTAAACATTGTATTACTATCTATGCTAAGTATTACTTATAACAGAACATCGTGATTTAAAAATCAAAGGTTTGAAATATTTTGCTACTTGTTGTTTTAATTATTTAGGAAATCCAAATTGTATATAGATATTCAATAAAACAAATTAAAATTCTCAAGATAAATGTTATACAGACCAGATAATTATTCAGATCAAGTTTAAGTTAGACGTAAGGCTTTCCTTGTTAGACTTATTTTTCTAAATTAAATAAATAAAAAGATAGTGAACCAAAAATAAATCAGTAATTTTTTCGGCTTCTCATTAAACGTGATAGGCCTTAAAGTGAAGCGAAGCAAGAATAAAGCGCTGTCTATTATATATTTTGTATTTTCTATTTATTTATTAAAATTTCAAGTCTTCATCAATCGCTGCCTTCGACAGATTCTGGAATCTTCTGGCCGCAAATAATCCGCAACAAAGAGCTGTTGGTACGCTGTCGAGAATAGCTGGTCAGTACACCATCGGGATCCTAATCATATTCCTAGGCAAGCTTTGGAGTGGATCCCACTAGGAACAAGAAGACGTGCTAACGTGAAAACTAAGCAAACGTGGTGGTAATTAAGTAATGGCGGATATGAAGACGATCGGGATGACATGGCCCCAAACAAAACACGTAGCCCAAGACAGAGCGAGATGGCGGTGGACTGCAGGGTGGACGCCCTCTGCCCCATCACGGGGAATTAGGACGATAAAGAAGGTTGAAACTTCAAGTTATTATTATTAACATTAATAAGATTTAAATTAAATATCTAATTCAAACCATATATTTCAAGAGTTTTGCATTCTTGCGTCCTCTTTCCTGCCAAGTCTTCTTAAAACTTTGTTCCTATTAAGCTGAGTAATATAATGATTTCTTATATTTACGCAAATATTAGACATTGTAATAACACTAATTGTACGGATTTTATAGCGTATAATTTTATTTTAACTCTCGACATTTTAAACGCTTTACAACACTCAACACACACGGGGGGGGGGTTAGTGTTTGACAGCCTGATGCGAATTAATGCGCTATAAAATCCGTAAAAATTGTTTAATTTCAATGTGTTTAATATTCGCGTAAATATAAGAAATCATTAAATGATAAAGTAGTTAAGATATTATATTGATTTCGAATATTAATTGTTCAGGAAGACGGCATCACGTATTGTGACACAGATTCCATGCGCCCTCGATTGTATCTCGCGTGTCCATTATATCAAGTTATACAAACTTACTTATTTTGAACAATATGTACGTCTTTTAATTTTCGGGCACTGCCCATGATTCGTGTAACGTAATTCAATAATATACTATGATTTTAGACAAAACAAACATAATAACAAATTCCAGTCAAACAATGTAACAACAAAAAGAAATTCAAATTCTGAGAATAAAATAACTTACTAAAACAACGAGATAAACCCTTACTTTTAACAGTAATATTATAAAAAATGAGTTATAGAATAAAATAATTATCTTGTTTTTAAACCTGCTGCTAATATCTGTTACAGGTAAATAAAATCTAAGTAAAGCCGTAAGATTTTTTGTACGTAAAGATAAATTATTGTCATTTAAGGCTGTGCGTACAAAACAAAAAGCATTTGCCATTATTTAGCAAAACTCAGACAATATCGACATATTAGCTATCTCCACTTCCTACCATCATGCTTCGTAATATTTTAAACGTATGCAAATTACCTCTTATGTGTTTTTCAAATATTGACGTGTGATATTGGATACGCGTTCCAGTATGCAAATCAGTAAACAATACCGTGGCTGTACGCGTGTTTACACGTGCAGATTATTACATTGCGCTATGTATACAAATTCGACAAAATAATACAAATATAATCAACTCGAAAGACAATGAAATCTTTTTCGATTATACATTTTCAGCAGTAATCTCGCAGCTTTAGCTATTTAATGAACAGATGCTGACTCGACTAAGGAATTCACTTTTTTTCTCTTGAAAGTATCGAAGGTTCCATCGTGATAACATTCCCTCCTCTGTCCCACACAAAGACTGGTTATAAATCCAACTCCTCGGATTGTTGAGGACATTAATGAGTAGCAGTAGCGACTTATTTACATACTCTTGCACTTTAACCACCTTCTTTTATGCACACATAGATATTATTATGACGTGTCAGATAATAGCAATCGATGGAGCCCTGGCTGTTACTGCAACAAGTCCGGTTTATCTAAACTGATGTAGATGCCTTTTCAAAGCAAACAACGACAATTTATACACAAAAAAATATTACGATAAAAACTGGAAACTGAACTCGTCACACAACGCTACAATCTTCAATTAAATATATTTATATATAACTCGTCTGATGATAGATCGAGAAATCTAGTAACCGATCCTCTATAAAATTTTGTTATTTGACGTATTAAGTCTTTTTGGTATACATATTCGTAAAATTTCACTTCCGAAAGTCTCAATTTGTGGCGAGCGATGTGACTGTAACGAGAAAAGTTTTTTGATCAGTCGCCACTTCGCCTCTCACCGCAATAAGTGTCATGGGGTGCCGTAATGAGTTCATAGAAGAACTAATATTAAATTTTATTAATAACCTATAAAGATTTTAATTAGCTATGTTTCAGATTATTTTGGTGATTTTGCAGTCTGTCGTTTCATCTTTTTTTATAGTATAAGGTGACAAATATGCCTCGCCATTTTCAAGTAAGTTATCGATGACCATGAACACTCACAAAACCAGAGGAACTGCAATTATCGTTGTTTTCATGGTAGCGGTACGCTATTTTCTTTGATGATGCAATATCGCGTAAGTTTGAAAATACACTGGTATATAATATACTCGTATCTTTCTTTTACGTACAGGTTCTTTTTAACCAACTTCAAAATAAGGCGTAGGTTCTCAATTCGGTTGTAGTTTTTTTTTATGATTGTTACCGCAGAACTTCTTCATTTATGAGTCAATTAAAAAAAAACTTTTTTATTTCTTGTATAGGGGCCATTCGTAAGTCGGTCCCATATTATTGTAATCAACATCGCGTTCCAAGACATACCGAAAACTGACATATTATACTTCGACTAGGTAGACTTAAGACACGCCCTGTTTGAATTTAATGGACTTTTAATGAGATGCAGCGTGCTATAAATGACTTATGAATAAATCTAGATGTTGATTGCGGCTCGTACACGTTCTATTCTTACATTTCTAGTTACATTTTATTATAATTCTTACTCCACGTACATTAATTTCGATAATAGACAACTAGTGTCAAAAGGTGGTTACTGTCAACAATAAATTGGTGACAGATATTAATATTTCTTATTTTCTTCATTTCTTATCCCTAAGGAAGGGAAAAATGTTGCACAAAAACGGTTTTGCTTTTGTTAAAAAAAAGTTGAAAAAACATTGTAACAAGTGTCAATTATATATCTCAAACGACTTTTCAGTAATAAACTTTTTACTTTCAACATAATTTTAAAAGGCTTTATAAATTAAGCACTTGATGAGAGATTTGACTTGCTTCACTTTCAACGAATACGATTTTGTAAATTCCCAGAAAAACATTTCGCGAGTTCTCCGAGGGAAACGTTTCGAAATATTAACAAGTTCATTTAATATACTTCAGCTTGCCTAAAGTATTAAGAAGTTTATTACGACACAGTTGTGTTCCGTCTCTAATTGATTTCGTAGAAGCTACGACAACTTTGTATAACTACTTGAAACTTATATCATTTTTTTTTTCTGGCAACAAATCTGCCAATAATATGTCGAAGGTAAGCCGATTAAGAAGGAAAAAGTATGTAGCAATACCTACTGTATTAAAAAGTAAATATCTGTTCGTGCTGTAAAATCGCGAATAAAATTATACCACAAATAAAGATATTTGTACGAACATCACTTTTCACTTACAAATAATTAATTTTGATATATTCTGACTATTTATACACAACTAAATTTTAAAAATAACAATACGCCCCCATAACATGTTTAGTGCTTTCAACTAGATTACAAAAATTTTATTTACTCTAAATAGAATTAAAAAGTGTACCATTTAAAAGATAACTACTTGGAATAAAATACAATTTTAGGATTTGTAAATAAAATTAAGCTTTATTTTAAAAATATGTAATGCAATAAAAAAATTACTACCTTTAATAATATTTTCTAACAAAACAAATGTATTATCATCCTACATCTTACTTCAAACTAAAATTTTGAATTTTATTTTAGATATTTTTATATTTTACTCACTTTCTCTTTTTATTTAATCTATAAATGTTGTATAAATTGTTTTAAATATAAAGTATTATTTAAAAAATCCTGATGGCATTTTTTAAATATGTTTAGTCCTTAATTTTGGGGTAACACCATTACACTGGTATATACATTCGCTACACGTTCATTCAAACGCGGTAAGTCGAGCTTTACTTTTAAATCGAATTTGTACGGAACTGGAGGTTAATACATCTATGATCAGAGGTAAACCTCTAAGAGAATCCTCGCGTTCGCGATTGGAACAAGTTGTCAGCGTGTTTTGGTGCAATTATGAAGTGGGTATACTCAATCTGATTGTTATAAAACTTTGGTAGGCTGTTCTGGGGACCTATTATTGTTTACTATGCTTTGATATTATTTTTACTGTTGTAAATTTTATAATTTACGTGGTAGCAACGCATGTTGGGTTCTAATAGCTAGTCAGATATAGAAAAACGTAAGCGAGATATTTATCGTTCGCTGTCGCTTCTGAATACCGAGTTGTTGGTATAGTAAATAGAAATAGAAATAAAAATAAAAATGCTCATTAGACAGAAGTTGGTATATTTTTTTCAAAACTTCAATACAATAAAGAACAATTTTTCTCAATGATTATATAGATTGAAAGATCACAATTGTCTTTACGCGTCGTTTGATCAGTGCAATTTGATTAGTGCAGAATGACAATCTCTAGGGCAAGCCAGTAAATAAAAAAAAATCATTCTCTTTGCCGACTAGCTGAATGTATGGAGAAACTATCACGATAATAAATTTTGTCTCAAATGTACTAATAAAAATAATTTACCACCTCTGGCTGAACCAAAAATCAATAACATTGTCATAAACTGTATTCCCACGATTCAATAAAGCCGGCCATAAATTAAGGTAAACAATGATTAATTTACCAGCCCGAATGAATTGAGCGCCCCAATAAAAATCCGAATGAGGAAAGTAACAAAGTAAATAAAACACTTTGCCTCCATCGTCGAGTATATATCTACATAATTTATGGTTTCACTAATTCCAGCTTCCAATTTGGTATAACTCGACCACAACAAATTCGTCGCCGCAAGTATTCATAAAATGAAATAAATATTTTAACGGAAGATTTTTCCTCAATGACAGTCATAGTATGATTAATACTGACCGTACCAACTTATTGATAACATAATATGAAATATTGAACACTTTGAAATTGTAAAAGTTATTTAATTTTTACCTAGGACCAAGGTCCTTCGTACTTTGTTGGTATTGGGTTAAAATCTTCAAATGATACTGCGGTTCTGTTATATTCTTGAACCCTTACAGGGTTACGCTATGTCGGCGTTTTCCTAGGATCAATTTGCAAGACGATCAAGGGCCCTTTGTAAGCGTCTGTAAACCCAATGGTATCTTTGAGATGTTAAGTATCATGGTCTTCTTTCTGTTTACCAAACTTTTATTTAGAGAAGAAATAATAATTTAATATAAAAAGAACAAGCATTATGAGTAAATCATTTAATTTTTTTTTAAAAGTGCATGTTTTTTTCACATTTGGCGGACTCCATTCCCTGTTTAATTAAACAATTGTTTAAAATTTTTGAATGCAATACTACAATATATACTTATCCAATCTATATACAAGTGGTTACAAGGCATCAATCAACCTGTGTAAAAGCGGGCGCTCTCTCTCTCTCTCTCTCTCTCTCTCTCTCTTGTCATGCGTCATTTTAATTTGACAACAATATTATTAGGGACAGCCTTTATTATGTTATTCTATTTGGTATCATCCTGGTTACGATTACTGCTGTTGTTACCAAGTTAGAGTCGACACAGAAGAATATTCCATTAAAACGATATGTATTCAACATCTATATCCATTTATATTAAAACCAGAGTGCTCAGAATGTTGCAATCAAGTAACAATAGAAATACATACCATACGTCGTAATAGAATTAACGAAGGCCCAGGATTATCTATCCATACTAATTTATTGCGAATTCGCCTAAATCTTAACAGCCATTAAAATAAGGCTGTGTATTTTTATTGCGCGGTTAACAGGGAATTCGATTTATGTTATTGTAGGTAGAAGTTGTTTTCATAAGATTTTGTTTGTATATTTGGTTTTCAAAAGCTTACGTGGTTTCAATTTCTTGCTGTAACAATAAAGCATGCGCTTTTAAGTTACGTTTATTTAAAGTAAGCTTAAAGCGCTAGTTGCGTAAATACTCGGATATATCCGTGGTGTTATTGTAGCACCGACTTTTTTCATGTTATTCAAAACAATAAAAAATATATAACGTACTTTTGAGAAATTTAGTATTTTAAAGTTTTTTTTATAGAATAAGGGAGGCAAACGAGCAGCGGGTCGCCCAACATTAAGTGAACCGACGCCCATGGACATCCG
>DWLR01003203.1:0-13915 GCA_018246295.1 Papilio alexanor hazarajatica | reverse complement strand
ACCAAAGAGGAGATATTTCAGATCAAAGTGGTCAGTACGACAAAACGCTAATTTCATATGTAAGGACCTAATATTTACCTATGATCACCATATCCTACAAGATCGACCATGATTTGCACAAGGTGGTCAAGATTGGTAGAGTCTACGAGATGACGGTGCAAAAAAAAGCTATTGTACATTGTCTATTGATGATGACGATATGATGTTTAACGAATTTAGAGCAACTCGTATGGTAATTACACGAGCTTATGGCGCCCTTTAATTCTATACTAACGCTTGAATACTGGTAATAATAAAGAATATTTATTAAAACCCTAAATTACATATATGATTACCAAAGTTTACTGATATTCGATATAAAAAAACACTCGTAGAATTATTTCTAAACAACTAAAACTTCGTCACGAGACAACTGTCATTTTAACAAAATATGTGTTTGCTTGGAAAGTAAGCCTTTTAAACGTCATGTCAATGTTAAAACATACAATTATTCCGCTGGCATCGACAGGTTAAACGACAGTCGAATGGGAACCGAGCGCCGAAATACAAGTGGCAAATGCACTTGAGATGTCAGCGTCTGTCTCCTTACCGTACAATTTAAAAATGTACAGTTTCTTTAAATAAAAAATGTTTTCTCCACGATTCTATATTACGTCACGTTCCACTCGAGCCAAGGCTTGTATTATAAGGCATTATTACTTTAAAAATAGTCCAAAAAGCTATTTCAATAGCTACAGGAATAACGGCTTCACAACAACACAACAATAAAGACAACAGACCAGTTGGCGCGGTTAGTAAGATGTTGCTAGCCTTTCACGCCGCATTTCGTGGGTTCGATTCCTACCCAGCAAGAACATTTGTGACTGGATGTAAAGACCACCGGAGGACGGGCAGCAGTGTCCTTTTCTTAGAACTGTGGAACGTATTGCGATCACTAACCCGCCTGCCAAACGTGGCTTTTATGGCACATTTCCCCCAATGATGCGATCAATGCGTGAGGCCTATGTCCAATAGTGGACGATCATGGGCTGAGATGGAAGGATGGAATGGAATAAAGACTAAAATATTTGGCCGAGTATGATCCTCATTGAGAATTATATGAAAAGTCATGGAAATTAAAATAATATTATGGAGAGGGCCTATATGAAACTACTATTAGTAAAAATTTAACTATGAACCATAAACACTCGGTGTACAGATTGAAAAGCAAAGCAGTAACATAAAACAGTTATTATTGCTTGATAGATAAATAGAGGTAAATATCCAGCAAGGTTAGTTGTTTTATAAAACAGTATTTGAATTTACTCTTTCTGAGATTTAATAAAAAGAAATCTAATAGAAGACCCAAGAAGAAACGCAGTGACGTCGTGTGTAATTTTGTTCTATTTTTTTTTTGCACAAATAATCACCTCATCTCCGGCAAAACTTCCATGGTTTACATTAAAAAGGCACTTGAAGAAATATATCATTTTTATTTCGTTAGCATTATAACCACGAACTTACGACAATAAATTTATTTTAAAAAAATAAAATATTTACAAATATCTAATAATAATAACAATATGCATGTATAGAGTAATGACTGAAGTTACTACAAACAAAATAATTCCTAAATAAATTTTATCACATTTCTTTAAGTTACCCTTACATTATAGTACTACAACATAATAATCCACACTGTTGTAACATACTCTATCCCTATAAGCTCTACAACTTACATTGGAATTATATCGTAAATATTTTGCTGACGTCAATAAACATGTTAAGCTTTCATTGGAACATCTTTGGAAGTACGTAGCGTTATACGTTCGTGTCACAACTAGAAATTCTCGTATTCGTAAGTAATATCGCATTATTGAAAAATGCAAGTCTCAAGTCGGAATATTCCAATTTCATTCAATCCGAGTCGTACGGAAATTGCGACAATAGCATTGCAAATATACATATTTTAACGAAATCGTACAGTCAGCATCATTCGCAGTACCAGGTGGTTCTTCTTACTTTCTTGTCACCAGATCGACGGACTTCTCCCGGCACACCGCGAAGAGAATTATCTGTAACCAATACACGTAAGTTGAATTGTATGTGTTTTTGTTCAAAATACATTTAACAAGAAATTAAGAGTTGCTGTCTTTTTTCATTAATTATATTTCTCTTTTGATAATAAATTTTAATACATTGTTAAAATTATTTTAACTCCTATTTTGTAACCATACATTAAAATATAATAATGCAATAGTTAAGTGAACTTTCCAATCACACAATATTGAATGTCTCGTGATTTTTGTCACGAACAAACGATTTGATCGATTGGAAAGTAATTTACACTGCATATTAATATTAATACTCAACTTTTCCATACCCAAACGTAATACTAAATAGATCATTTATAATTACATTTAAATAACAATCAGATACGAAATTGAAATAAAAAAAAATAGTTAGTCGCGAATAGAAAAGAAAAATATTTCTCAACAATTTATTTAACAAAAATAGACAGCATCTCTTAAATAGTATTTCACCAACTCATTCTATAACTAAAACAAAATGATAGATGCATAAAAAACAAGAACTACTCAAGACAGTCACAAGATACAAGGCAGGAAACCAACCCAAAGATAGATGTAAGGTTACAACTACTTAGTATGAAGTACTGACCTAAAGCAATTCAATGGTGTAACTTCACGTATACGAAACCATCTAACAGACCTGGAGAGAGATGTTATTTTCATTGTTGATAACTATTTCAGAATTAAACAAAACGATTATTGTGCATGTGCAGAAGATATACATCGAATGTTAAAAGTGCACCGTCCAATATTTAACTGTCATTTTTGGTAGATGGCTTACATTTGTCATCGTTTCGCTCAGTCTCCGATGACCCTTGACTGTTCATTGAAACCATCGACACTCTCTTATTGCGCTGCTGCAGGAGGAGTTCTGAAACAAAAGAAGTTTTATCGTTATTAACAATTAACCAATCAACTTACCTTCAAGTTTAGCTTTCGGTTACGTCTACCAAAAGATCCAAACAAAAAATAGTTTTACATTTCTCATTCACAAATACATGCAATTACAAATTTCACTTTCACCGCAATCCCAAAATATTTTAAAGATATTTCATAGAACAAATAATTGTTAATAAAAAAATAAACCCGATTATATATGAATGACAACCCTTATAACACTTCAGCGAAGAAAACAAATCGAATGACACCTCACACCTCAAAATTGGTCAAGCCGTTTAGATTACAGTAGGTCAGAATGGAACGGACATAATTACATACCGGCGACCCTAAAATAGTAAGTATCCTACTGTTAGTCGGGCAACAATTAATAATAATAATAATAATATTCTAGGACATTATTCACACATGGCCATCTGATCCCAAATTAAGCAGAGCTTGTGCTATGGAAACCAGATAGCTGATTTACTACATATATTAATACTTTACTTTTGTAAATACATACATACATATATAGATAATTACACCCAGACTCAAGACAAACAGACAACACACAAATATTTGTCCTGGGTGGGAATCGAACCCACGACCTGCGGCGTGAGAGGTAAGTACCTTACCACTTCGTCAACCGGTCAGTCAAATTAAAAATATTCAACAATACCTAAAACTATTAAAACGGTCAAGGGCAAAACAGTAGTCCGTTTAGACAGCGAGCGATATCTGGAGATTACATATCTACGCAGCTTATTCTATTTTTATATTTTCAAAGGAAAACCGGTGTTATAAATCCGTCGCGAGGACGTCCACCGTAGCGATAGCTATTCTACTTTGATATCTCGCCGAGGCCTCACCTAACCGACTGAGCAACTTCGATAACAGACCGATAAATAAGGACATAATTTTGAACAAAGAAAATTAGTTTGTTCTAGATACATTGTTTTTATATATGAGAAGTTCGATACAAAATTTGTTTTAAATATATAATGTAAACATACGTTAAAACGTTTTAAGTTTATAAAAACATTCACTATACGTTAGAAAGTAGAGAGAAAATAACTCACATCCATAACCTGAGGAGAAGGCAGAAACATTGTCTACTTTGCATAATATTTGCACGTACATTTGCTATATTCATCAGGGGAAGTTTTAATGAATTAGTATTCAGTTTAAAAAGCAATTTTACTATCATTCGTTAGTCAAGTTTTAAGAACCAGAATGTAGCAATATTTATAAAATGTAGGACTTTTTTTTACCCAAGAACGAAATAAATATTACATCTGATAATTACTATATCTGTATCGCCAATAAGATAATTCATAATATCCCAACTATAAATGCCATACGAAAATAATAACTTCCAACCATAAATGGAGTAGCAATAACGGACGGGCAATTGTTGACAATTCAAAGCACAATATTGATAGCGGCAGACCGGTATTAACGTCTCAAACTGCAGCAGTTATTGTTAGGAAACTATCTTATTGCAGCTACATCAAAACAATTCCAGTGCGCTGATAGACCTAAATTATAGTTTGTTATGATAACGTCGGTGTATGACACGCGGATAACAAGGCGCCAATGTCACTATTTTATATTTGACACATGAATAGAGAACAGCTAACGGTTGTTTGATATTGTTCAATTAAACATTTGTAACCATAATATTCTAACTTCTTATAATTTAATTAGGAACCTTAACACTTTTTCTTGTAGTTTTCTCTCTTTAAAGTATTTAATGCGCACGTTTATTCGTCCCCGGTTTCCAGTTAAACTGAATATTACAGGTTAATGATAAAAAATGTAGCCTTCTGGATAATGTAGCTTAATAATTGTATAATAATTATTATCGCTTTGAAAGTTTTACACATCACAAAACATTTTTTTTTCTTGTTTAGCATTAGATTAACACATTGAATACCCGACAGAGACGATGAGTCATTGAAATAGCACATCAACACAGTGTCAATATAATGTGAAAGTAAAACGTGTTTTGTTAGACAAAGCTATTCGCGTATTTGAGGGAAAGGCAATCGTCGCTTAATAGGATTGTTGTAACAAAGAAACGTTACTAGAAAAGATTTATACACCAGTTTACGCTTATCGATTTGATCTAAGCGAGAATGTGGGCATTGTTACGCCGAGAGTTGGTAACGATCGCACTTTCGCCATTACGTTCCTTCAACGCTTTTCCTATAAAATTTTCCTAAAGACGTTTTTTTTATTCGGGTACACCGAGTCACGATAAACGACACGAACGCGTGAAATGTGTTTACTTAATGTACTACCTTAATGGCTTTTTTAACCTTAATATTTATTTCATTCAAGTTTGTATAAAAAAGTTAACTGTAAAAGTTTGCGTAAAATTAAACTTAAACAGTCTCTTATGATTTTTTAATCGTAAGCGACTATTTAAGAAAAGATATGAGAGAAATAGAAATCCCAAAAATTCGACTTCGACAGATGACTAACTTCGCACTTAATTTCATACGAATGTAGGTCACTTATAAAATCTAAAATACATCAACAATGAGATACATCTAGGTCACTGTTATCTAATCATTCTTAGATTGCAATAAAGACGAGAATATAAATTATGGTAGACATGATAGGCAATAAAGAGGTCGAGATCCCTGCGTTCCCACAGACGCTTCAAGCGACGTATAATGCACATGCACCGGCTGGGCCCTACTGCCAGTCATTGACCTCGCGTGCGTCACTAGGCGATACAGTTTATCGTATGCTCTTCCGTCACGTACCAAGACGGGAGCAGATGACGGTCAATTAAAAAGTTTGTCCGTGTTAACTATGCGGGGATCGCCGGCGGCCTCGCGCGCGCCACATGAACTAAATAGGGTTCTTTATGAGAAATGTCTGAACTCCGACGAATAGTTCCGATCACGATTGACGATGATTAATAAAGAAAATATCTCGTGATTAGATCTACGAAATTAACGGTACATATCCAGTTGTATTATGCGCCCGGATTCAGATTTCGATTTCTAGACAATTGCCACAACAATTCACTTCGGTACAATGTGTATCTCTATGGCAGGTTCGCACCCGTTCACATTTAGGCCCTAACCTCGGTGGTGGCAAGCGGATATAAATTGAATCTATGTATATGTCCTGAATGAATTATATTCCATGAATTAACTAGCTAATATAACTCATGAACTTTTCCCGCAAAAGGGTTGGCGTCAGTATGGACTACAGTGGCGTCCAGGAGATATGGAAGAGTAGCACATACTGTGCCGACGCTAAGCAGGTAGGAAAATGGCAGAGAGATGATGATGAACTAATCTCATTTTTGACACCAGTCCTTAATAAGTATGAAACTTTTTAATCAATCAGAAATCTTGAAGACGGTAGAAATTACAAAAAATATTCCGTTATATTGATATAAACACAAACATACATAGGTCAAGGTGATAAAAAAGTATTAAAACGTGGGTTTTCCAGTTTATTTTTCCACTTATTGTAACTTGTTTTCACAACAAACGCTATTTACTGAGTATAAATTTCTAGACGCTATTTGTGTACGAATGTTCAACGTTCGTAAACAAAATAATTCCAATAAACAGAAATGAAGTAGAAAAATGTTTCTAGTATAAGAGTAATCTTATAAATTTGTTGATGAGTCCTGTCAGTTTTCTAGCAAACATATCAAGTGTCCGAGTATGTTGCGAAATTATCAAACCGCGTTCACCTCGCTGCGAGTTAATAATTGAATGCTTGCTGTTGCTTCCTTATACATTCGCTTAATCAACGAACAAGAGATATGTAACTCTGGCCTATACGTTTTTCATAAATGTTATCATACAAAGCTAGTAATTCACGTTTATAAATTCCCTCTCTTACGCATCTCGCAAATGGCTTTAACGATTTAGATGAAATTTTTTATTTAGATAAAGTTTTTTTAATTAATCTATATAGGTGTCTTTCCAGTAAAAACGTGACACAAAAATACAATCTACAGCATATGTAATGCAATATATTGAAATAAATATTACATTTTGCTAACTCATCATTTATATGATTTTGACATACTATAATGGTGTCAGAGGGTCCATTTCAGCCAGTAATGATCGCGATGCTTCGACATTTTTGTCGTACGATTAAAGTATAATTGAGCTGTTTTGTAACTTGTTTTGATTAAATTATTATTATCATTAGAATTGATCATTTTACGTAAACGAGACAGAACTAAAAGTTACTAGTTACTAGAACTAATAATGAATATTACAAGAACTCACGTTTTATTACGACAATTGTATAATAAACTGCACATGTTTTGTTTACAAAAAAAAATTACGTCGAACAAAATATAGTGCATAATAGGTAGGTAGTTGGTGCGCATTTGTAACTACGGCGTGGCCACGGCGCGCGACGGACAGCTGATGCAAGCCAACACGACGCAACCTAACAAGACACTACAATACCGCTTTTATCAGAATGCTTTAGTAGTACTGCCCCTTATATGCGCATAACTTACAACTTGTTACTATAAATTTACTGCGCAGAAGATTTTAGAATACATGAACACTATTTTTAACACTAAACGTATTATTAAATAGTTACATTGATTACTAAAATTGCGTTAAACTGAACACAGATCATAAAAGATTGAATCGCCACTCTCGGTATTCCCATCAAGGCAAAAAGTCATAATATTTCTGGGTATTTAGTTAAAGTTTAGAAATTAGAAAATAGATAATCTTACCTTTCTTTTGCATTGCTTGTTCCCACAGCAGAGACGTGATCTCTTCGACCCACGAGTTCCTAATTCCGGAATCTCTAGTCTCCAATTTGTACGACTTCAGGTTTCGTTTTTTATACCATATAGTAAATTTGTAGAGGTCCTGCTCCTTCGCCGTGATGCCAAGGTCGTCGACCGGAATGTGGTCTTTGTATATGAAGAACTCCACTGTTAGTTGCTGAAAATTAAGATTAAAAAATGTTATGTTTTGTTTCGTAAAATGAGAAGTTTCTACTTTGTAAAGCTAGACTAATCTTTATCTATTAATATTGTAAAGACGGAAAAAACTGTGAAACTACTGAACCGATTTAAGTAATTATTTGACCATTAAAATACTACATCCAGACTTACGTAGCTATATTTTAATGCTAAAATTAGGCACGAAAAGCTAGTTTCTTAAAAAATATGTTTCTTAAATTGTATGGAATAAGTTATCGGCCTGAATTCGGTGTGAGCAGAGATCTCTATTGACTACTATTCCATTCAGCTTTTGATAGCCCGCAGCATGTGTACCACAATACTCCGAACACAATGTTTGAATAAATTTAAAAGCAGTAGATATTATTTAGCCGATCATCGAACCCTGTCAGATATAAAAATGGTTAACCACTAAACTATCATACCTTCAGCTCTTTTAAAATGAATCTCATAAGTTAAATTTTACTGTCCCACAACAGAAAAAAAAACAAAGGTTAAAAATCGTCCATTCATACGCTCGAGAGATAAGTCACAATAATTCGAAATTTCTAAAATAGCACTAGTGCGTAAAAGATGCGTCGAGCACTACTTACTCTAAGAATTGTAGTTTTAATTAATCAAAAGAAATATTTTAATCTGTGGCATGGAGTCCGGACATAAAACGGAAATAGGTAAAAAACAAACGGTTTGAGTCTAATCAGTGTTTTTAGTTTGAAAACGTATATAAACATTTTGTAAACAATGCCCAATGTTTAAGTCACGTATTTTTGCATTGTATCGCATTTAACGTATTTACAAACAATAGAGATTTCTCGGGCACGTTACGTGTTTCCCGTGTCATCGGACAGTAAAGTCGGCGGTGCGTGGTAATTAGTCGTTCCGTAGCATTGACAAGGCAGTTTCCTACCAGTTTATGAACTTTAAAATGAGGCTATTTCTTCACTTTAGCGCTTTTTTGCGTGAAATACTTACCAATAAAAGTTAAATATATGAAATTGTTCGAAACTTTAAGGGACACGAAAAGTTTAGTAATTTGATTTACTATTAAATAAATATATAATGTATGTACACGTTCACAAAATGGAATAAACATGGCGATTATTCATTTATTAAAATTATTTTCACAAGCAAAAAATTGATTCATAATTGCCGTTTAAGCGTTCAATACACATAGAAAGTTGTACTAAAAAAATGTATAGAAAATAATTATTTGGAGCGGTCAAAAATTATTGATTTGATGCACTATTAAATTTTTACTATATACAGCAAAATAATTTGTAAGAATTGCTTCAAATTCCAAATATAAATATATTTCCAACACGGTGTAGGTTTTGGCTCATCCCTAATGCGTAGGAATAACTTGAGCACTACAGTAAATTTCCTTCGATAAGGAACGTTTCGCTAACAGGGTTAAACAGTTTGCGTGCTAGATAAGTGGGTCGCTTGTCGGCAGTCGGCAGTCGTCAACGATGCCTTCATCTAAGGAATCGACTGGCGACGCCAGAGCGGCGCGTTCGCGTAATAAACTACCATTGTAATATCCTTAGATAATGTATTGTGCGCCATATTAAGTAGAAGCTACATTTTTTACACAAATGGTTCACTTGAATATTTTATTAGATTTGACATACTTGCTCACACAGTTTGGGTAATAGTGGCTTTAAAATTGTTTCATTTTTAACTCAAACCGAGTAGACATATCAATAGCTTGACACTTGAATTTGTATTCTTATATCCATAGGTACGCATACATTTTCATGTGAAATTTCAATGTCTTAAGATGCAAAGTAAGAAAGAATATATAACGCTGGTGAAGAAAACATACCGTTATACAATTTTTATACATTTCAAAAGCAGGTGTAAAACTTGTGAAAATTAAATTTATTTGTCATAGCATAACACTCACACCCCTAACTCAGAGGGGTAAGTAGAGATAACGAATTTCCATTTGGCGCGATCCTGGCACACCTCCCTCGCTTCTTCTACATCCATAGATCTACGCCTACGCCAGTTACGGGTACTCCTTATATCGACTCCTTAAGGTGCCACTAATATGATCATTATAAAAGTTCCTGGGACGTCCCCTACCAACACTGACAGTCACTTCTGCAACATAGATTAAAGTGTCTTGTCACTGTCACACTTAAAATTATTTGAATCGATAAAAATGAAGTCAAAATCATTACAATATCGAAACGTCACCGACACCATACTATAATAAAAAGAAAATATATACTATTTAGATAGCAGCGACTTGCCAATTACTCGTAATTCAAGGCTAATTAGTGATAATAATTTTAATTGATCCATTACCGTTTACTCCGCGAGACCTTAATTAGAGAAGCAGTCGTAATTTAGTTCTCTAAAATCTACTAAGTAAAATGTATTACGTGAAAACAATTATAGACGAAGTAAATCATTAAAAAAATGATATCAGTTAAAAGAAAATAGGCAACATTTTATTCGATCCTCGAACAACAGCGTAAGTACATTTTTATGTCTCGATCACAAATTTATAATTTAGAAATTTTTATGTTATAATAACAATTATTAAGAAGTATATATTAGAATTATTTGTTTTATATAATAATACATCGGCGCCTTAAAAATAATAATAGTCCGATATCGTGCGGTCAGTAGGCACAGATTGAGTCTAATGGGACAATGTTAAAATAATGCAGAAATATTTTTATTGAGCTCTGATAAATAATGATTCATTGTGTATATGATTCATCCCCATAACGCGCGCTAGGCTTGATAATGTACAGAATTTAAATTACATATTACAATGTTTATCACAAATGGTTCGAATGCTAATGTAAATAAATTAATATTTGATATTATTTTGCTTTAAGAAATATGAACTCTCGTGACCCTACATACAACTCGCCTAGTATTTCCGGTTTTTTTTTAGTTAGCCAACTTACATGTGCGCCGTAAGTAAAAATTTGGCGAGTCAAAAGGTGAGAGTGAACTTTTTTGTATATTTTACAATTAACATAAGTAAACCTGAATAACATATCGATCGTCATTACGGGCTCGATTTAGGCACATTCAGTTCACAGATTGATACTTAACCAGTCATCTAATAAAAAATATATAATCGATATAAAACAACATAAAATAGATTAATTAAACCAATCATCAATGCTTTTTAAAGGAAAGTATTTTATTTGTTCCTACACCTGATAGAGAGCATACATAATTCTAGATGGTACGTGTCAATAGATCAGTAATTTCACACTATGCTAAGCGAAGCTTTCCTATTTTAAAACTATATTTTTTATTAGCTTAATCTAAATAAACTTTTGAATATATGGTCGTAAGCTTAGCCGACTTAGTCATCTGAAGAAGAAATTGTGTATTTTTTATTATTTTGATTATTTACACACTGGGTTATACGCAGAATGTTAAAATAATCTGACTAAAAAATAATATTTTAGTATTGAGAAAAACGCCATCTAGTCACAAAAGCAGAAACTTCGAATCAATTAAACTACGTTTACTTTCAGATTTTTTTTAATATTCATATTCCTTTACGGTGATTATACTTTGAACTATAGACTAATTTACAAGTGTTTTCGAATAAAGTATCAAGTAACTAACCTTTCGGTACACAGCTGTGATGAGCACGAGCTTGTCAAATAGGAATATCCTCATGAGTTGGCGTCGCCGCCGCGCGCTGTCCATTGCGTAGAACTCGTTCTGTCGCAGCAGTCGGCCTTGATTCAGTAAATTTAAATGTGGCTGGAAATACAATCGCAACAACTTGATACTACTAGTACATACTAACAGAAGGCCACATAAAAATACCAAGACAGCATAAAAGGCAGTATAACTTCATTATTTTATGTGTTATTTTTAGGCATTATTACATGTGTAAAATTCCTTTTTCTTTGTTGACGTGTATACACTTCAATATGAAAAATGTTTTAAAGAAAATACATATAATCAGATATTTACAGATACTTTAGATAATTTTTTTTTTTCATCGAATGAAAATTAAGAACAGTATATTTAGTTTGCAACATTATAATTTTGTCCTTCTAGATAACATGTGAACAAAACATTGTAAACCTATTTATTTTATTAGTATTTCTCATTAAGCCCTTATCTACGTGCTATTGTTACACCTTGTGAAGATAAACGTTGTTATCTTGTATTTACGTGTAATATTACGAACACGGACACTCACCGGACAGTCTCTAATGTTTTCTAACGCCATTATACCATCGACTGCTGTTAGGACGCACTCGACCATAGTCTTAGCCAGCTTCAAACTTTCCAAAGGCGTTTCGTCACCGTCGGAAGACTCGCCATTGCTGCCTCCCGTTTCGTCACTATCGACACTCAGCTTCGATATTCTAGAGTCCGATTCACAACGTTCGTTTTCGTAATTTATATACGTTTTCACTAAATCTTCAAGGAATAATTTATACCGTGGTATCCTTTGAACTGGTTCTAATAAGTAACTGGATAGATCCAATCGGTCGCCTAATTCTAGTTGTCGCGCCTGAAATAAAAATAAAAATTACAACATATTCTGTTCCCTATTATAAAACGTATTAGAGAAAATATTGCTACGTTTCTGTTTGAATAGCGTCAGGTAATTATTACACTAATAATGCGTTACCATCTTTAGACCTAATCAAGTGCAAACTTTTATAACAGCGATTATGTATGGGATTTCATATTATAATACCGCGTAGCAACATTCTGTTAAGATGGTCAGGTGGTATTCATTTTATTCAGTGATCTTTCTTATGATGCCGCTTATGTGTTTATAAATTTAAATGCTCGATGCCGGTATACAAGCAGATTATTCTTATTATGTTTGTATGTATGTCTGTTCCATGATGACCTCCTAAAGCCTAAGCGGCTGGACCGATTTTGAAGTGATGTTTCATTCGGTTTGTATTTTCCCCGGGAGTGTCATCGAGGTACACTCAGTCGGGCTTATTGTTTTTTAAATTTAATACTAGTTTTATACGTATATCGTAAAACAACGTACATATCTAAGTGTATCATATTATGAAATACGATGGATACACGATAAAATAACACAATAATTACTGTGATACATCATTGTAAAGGCTTGTGATTCCAATGAATTTCTATCGCCTTTCACACGTTACCATGCATATGTAATTAAAATCGAGTGAAATGTTATCATGATTAAAAAGTGGGATCACTGGAGCAGAATTATTAGAATAAGTAGACTGAAAAGTTTGTTCGCGAGAAAATAGAACGAGGCAATACGTGAACTTTCACTCGTCTTGAATTAGTCTTTTGGCATTGGACGTGACTTCATAAATGGAATTCATATAAGCGTAAAAAGACTTGTAATGTTGGCCAAATAAACACTGTTCTGGCCTTTGGAAATGGGCGGCTTAATGTTTAAGTAAGCTGATATATGCTTAAAAAAACATCGTTTGTCAATATTAGGAATATACAATTGTAAGATTTTTGGAGCGATATAAAACGGTATAAAAATACATTCATACTTATAAAAAAACATTTGTTTTTCGCCCTGGGGAAAGTCTATAATCGCGATCCAAATTTAACAAAATGTAGTAAACATCTTACGCGTAACATCCTCAAACTAACTGGGTGTGTAAGCAACTAAAAAAAAATAACAAGCTGGGATACTGTTAGAAATCGAACCCATGTAGCAACTACGCAACGTGATCGTCTATGTTTCAGTAAGATACTATATTGCAGTAAGATATGACAAAGTAATAGCAGCTATATCAAAGTGACTGAAATTGATGTTCAAAGTTTTATCTAAGTTATTGACATATAGGCAAGACGCTTGCATAGATAACGGTGTTGGAACAGTTAGACTGCAGGTGAACCACACTCAGGAAGCCGCGAGTTACACAAACAAGGAAGTAACATCGGTCACACACCACCGCCTCTGATACGAGGGTGAATCAAAAAATTCTTGGAATCAATATTAAAAAATGCAAAGATTTAAATAATAATATTTTATTTT
>DWLR01003202.1:0-13916 GCA_018246295.1 Papilio alexanor hazarajatica | reverse complement strand
TTAGGGGCCTTCAAGAAGAGAGTGTACTTCCTCCTTAAAGGCCGGCAACGCATCTGCAGTTCCTCTGGTGTTGCGGAGGTCCATGGGCGTCGGTTCACTTAATGTTAGGCGACCCGCTGCTCGTTTGCCTCCCTTATTCTATAATAATAATAATAATAATAATAATATTTCAAGCAACAATAGCATCGAACGATTATTTTTTTTTATTCTAAGTAAAGTTTAATTGTAACCAATCCTTTTCTATCAATAATATATGATATGAATATATGATTAAATCTTACGTATGATGGAGGGGTTCTAGAAATTTTATATAATCTTACAAAGAGCAAAATCACTCTTACATTAAAGAATGGCCTCACTATTGCAGGTAAAATGAAGATATTAATATTGATGTTATCATTGCTTAGTGTTGCTACTTCGCTGCGTATACTCTCAGTGTTGCCAACAGCGACACGATCACATTACGCGACGGGACGCAGGTTCGGTGAAATTATATTTTATTTATAATTACAAACTCGCTTTATCTTTGTACTATAAAGTACATATATGTTTATACAGGTGTTAATGACGGATACACAAAAAAAAACCACGTATAGAATGTAACCTTAAGAGGTGGTATATAAAAAATCAGCTTAATATCTTCAATAGTTTAGCCAAAGGACCATTTTTTATTGTACGTAATTTTCAACATATTGTATGTCAAGTCAAAAGGTCACAGAAAAAATGTCAAAAGGCCAATGTCCTACATCGAAGATTCTACGCGTCGCCATTCCTTCAATGTCCTTTATTTTGATCGGCGCCCGCGATGATATCGCTGCGGTTAAGGCCAAGGTCAATTCATTCTACTCCAGGTGTTTTAAGCTTAAAACAATACTTGTTTTATTTACCTTTCTTGTGTATTTACTTAAGTGATTAGTTCTTTTGTATTTTATTGCATCAGTAGAGTCTTACTTCATTAACACCCTGTATATAGATATTTGCTAATATCGACTAAATCAGGAGGTACCAGCTCACAAACACCATCCTGGATACATCCTGACACTACAATAGCTTACAACTCTTGAGTTATAATCAGCAAAGTCATTATTTAGGATAATGTTCGAACTGCTGAGGAGAGGTCACGAAGTCGTATCAATAAGTCCGTACGAAGAAGACGTTCTGACAAATTTCACTTGGATACCGGTTGAAGTAAGGTCTTTCTTCAAAGCAGGTAATTATAACTACCAAACAATTAATTAAGAACAGAATGTTTTTTGCAATATTGAGATATCGCATCAGTTGTTTTATGTTGTACGAAAACCGAAAACATCTATATTTTTTTTAATTCTTTAGATTTTAATTGATATTTATTTTTATTTATTTATTTAAAAACTTTATTGCATACCAGTACAAACGGCGGACTTAATGCCTATAAGCATTCTCTACCAGTCGACCGCGCATTAATAGAAGAAAAGGCAAAGAGGTGCACAAAATAAAAACGAAAATCAATATATATATATAAAATCTAATACATGTAAACATATGTACAAATATAATACGATATTTTGATTTAAATTTCAGTACCCAATTTACGTGAAGAGATCAACGCAGATTACAATTTTTTCAACTACCAAAAATACGTTTGGAGGTCAATGAACTCTTACGCTAATTTTATAACGAAGAAATCAAAGTTGAGAAATTTCATAGAAAGAGACAACTCTAAGTTTGATTTGATCTTCGCTGAAGATTTCTTTCTACCGGTGTTCTATGCTTTCTCACAGAAATATAACTGTCCTATGGTAATCGTAACATCGTATGGAGCAGCGCAGTATATCAATGAGTATACTGGAAATCCGTTGGAACTTTCCTATGCTACGCACGAATTCTTCGAACTCACCGATTCGGAAAATTTCTTCCATAGAGTTCAGAATTTCATATACACGGCATTTGATATAATCGGAAGGAAATTAATTTTGGTCGACTATCAAAATGAATTGGCTAAAGAATTATTTTGGAATGTGCCGAATCTATTGCATTTAGAAGACTTGGAGAGGAATGTCGCATTAGTTTTATTGAATTCGCATTTCAGTGTAACGGGTGTCAGGCCTAATTTACCGAATGTTATAGAAGTTGGTGGTGTACATATAGAGGAAGTTAAACCATTAAATCAGGTAAGAGGCTTATTTAAACTGTACACGCTGTCAAAATTGTATTTCTTTTATCTTTCTTTTTAAATTTATTACGGCCAATTTTCCCGATATCATAATGAATTGAAGGCTTGCCTGTTTCTTCCAAAGAATCCTTTAACTATTGTACTATTAATATAACAATCACTCCCATAACCTAGATGGATAGGCAGAGATTACAATTATGCCTTTTAAATCAATAACTCGCTTGCACAACATAAGTTTGTTTTATCACCCTTAATTAATCCTTTTAATATGCTTGAACCGAAGGATACCTTTCGTAATTCAAGTCACAATATCCCCTTTCAAGCCACACTTTTTCCTTACAATGCTATTTTAATCTTATCATTCAGGATCACGCTCAACATACTTCTGAAGGATTGCATAGCACCGGCATTAATTTTTTTCATATAAGAAGGCGGCAAACGAGCAAGCGGTCACCTAAGTGACCACTACCCCATAACTATCTGTCCCATAACAAGCATTTGCGAGTTGCTAGGATAGGCAGAAAAATTTACATTTCCTTCTCCGATCCATCTTTCCACCCGTCAAATCCTCTTTCTAATAAGAAAAGGGCGGGATGGGGAAGAGGTTAAAATCAGTCCTCCGGCACCTCACTCATCAGGTGAAACGCAGAATACTTCTACTTGACGCCCGTCTTCTATGAGGTCGCGGTATTTTACAGGTACAGTGGGTAGTTCGTTTAATAGATGTTGTTGCAGACTCTACCACTGGAATACCTATTGATATTTAAATTATATAACACTTCCAGGATATAAAATCGGTGTTAGATGGCGCATCGAATGGAGCGATTCTGTTCAGTTTCGGTTCCATACTGGGTCTCGAGTCACAACCCAAGGAAGTTGTGGACGATATTCTGTCCGTTCTTAGCAAACTAAAGCAAAGAATAATTATAAAGTGGAAATCAAACGAAGACATTTCTAGAAGATTTCACAACATCTACACATTCCCTTGGCTACCGCAGAATGATATATTAGGTGAGACAAGAATAGTAAAGCGCAAAATGACGAATGAAAGAGAGAGTGACAAGACAAATCTATGTTGCAAAAGTGAGGACGTCGCAATGGAATTTATATCGATCAGATTAGTGACGTCCTAAAGACACGATAATCGACAAGAATATATGCGTACATATAAGAAATAATATAAAAATATCTATAATCCTCTAGTTACATACATATGTTTTTTTTTTATAGAATAAGGGAGGCAAACGAGGAGCGGGTCGCCTAACATTAAGTGAACCGACGCCCATGGACATCCGCAACACCAGAGGAACTGCAGATGCGTTGCCGGCTGTTGTTCTAAGTTTATATTTTTCATCGAGTCTTTCTTCTAGAAGAATGTGGTAAACGAGCAAGCGGTCGCCTAAGTGACCGCTACCATAGACATCTGCAACAAGCATTTGCGAGTTGCAGACGCGTTGCCTACCTTTAATAGACAGAGGAAGTGATAGAAAGAAAAATTGACATTTCCTTCTCCTATCCATCCCTTTCCCCGTCAAATCTTCTTTCCTTTTCCACTCATTCATTATTAGAAAAAGGGTAGGAAGGGAAAGAAAACTAAAATTAGTATCTCACTCATAAGTTGAAACGTAGAATGCTTCTACTTGCCGCGTCTTCTGTGAGGTCGCGGTATTTCCCCGGTCGAGCGCCATTCGTGCGACAGATGTTGTTGCGGACTCTACCACGATCATCTTTTTTAGTTTTTTAAGTTTGAACGACATTCTTCTTTTTGGTTGAATAATAGAAAGGTTATGTTTTTCTTTGTGTTTTAAATTAACCATTGCCTCTCATTTTCAGCACATAAGAACGTTGTATTGTTTATAAGTCATGGCGGCTTATTGAGTATGTATGAAGCAATATATCACGGAGTTCCATTGATCTGCATACCATTTCAGGCCAGCCAACCGAAAAACTGTAAACGTATTACCGAATTGGGTCTTGGTGTGTACATAAAAAGGAATGAAATCAATGCAAACGTTCTAAAAGAATCTATAGAAAATATTCTCATAGATCCGACTTTTAAAATTAATGCAACAACCATTTCTGATAGATTCAATAATAGACCAATGAGAGCTATAGATTTGGCCGCCTTTTGGATTGAATACTGCGCCAAATATAAGAGAATTAACTTTTCTAAAAGCAATAGGAATGTTTTGTATGAAGTTATTTTTAATTTGAAATTATTTTTTGTTGCGTGGAGTTTAGCGTTGTTGGGATTGATAGGCGTTATTGTTGGGTTATTCAAATATATAAAAGGATGAGTAGAGCTTACATTGTAAATAATATACATTATATTTATATGAAATGTCGTATCTTGAGGAAGGTCCTGTGTTGCGTCACCATTAGCAAGCATTATAAAGATGGCACGCGCCATTTTAAATATAGGTTGTTCATTGTTCTCTTGAAGGTGCCAAGTTCAAATAAACGAACTGTAAACATAAATCAGGATAAATAAATGAAACGCCTCGTTTTAGTTTTTATTTCTCATATTATTCTTATGTACTATATGTCATATGTATGTTTTATAACTATATTAAATGCTATAGGTAGGTACAGGGTGTATTATTTTAATACTATGCATATTTTCATTCCATTGATAACTTTTTTTAGTTAAAATATGTTCAAATTAACATTTTTATTAATAATGCGAGTTTTGGAGGGTAACGTTGTAAACGAATATAATTTCCTGAGAAAAATATTTTTATTCGTAAATCGATGCGACAGTCGATTAAATGACACTGCCTAATTCCCACCAAAACTCGACATACGCAACGACAACAGAAACAAGTTTCGAAAGAACCAACAAAAATACAATTCAACGAAGTTAAATCAACAGACAAGCGAAGATCTTATATTTTTAATAATCTTAATACACTATTTCAATTACCACTATAATATTTTTCCACTAAATTATGCGAGCATCCGAACTGAAAACGAAATCTAAAAAAATATCCGAACGGGGTTAAAAAAATAAAATGACAACCTAACATTCGGCCGCCAAATTCGAAGATACAGATTAAAAAATAATATTCTTACGTAAAACGTCATCCACGGCCAAGCTACAAGTATGAAATAGTTTTCAACACCTTAAATATATCACATCTCGATGATATATATACCAAGTAGGGTAGACAGAGATAGTCACTTTTTAATAGAAAATACAAAACGGGGAAATTACGATAAAATCACTAACACTTTCTGGTCTTTGTTAAGTTCGTAACATCACATTGTTGTTTTATAAAATAAAAGCTCAGATATTCGTCTAAGTACAATAAACAGCGTGCGTTGTGTGATGGAACTCAAAAGATGGCGCTAAACTGAATCGCGGCCTAACTACGACTACGTGTCGACAACATTTATGGACGGTAGAAAAAAGGAATGGAAAAGTGTCTATACGTGATTGTGAGATGCTGTGACGTATGCATTTAGGACTGTCAAAACGTCAACCATAACCATAGACAATCTGAGATTTAAATTTTGACAATACAGATAATGTACGATCCGTTGACGATGCAATGATAGAAAAAATTGTTTAGAAGAATTTCAAATTTAAATATCTCTGAATTGTGAAAGTGTTTTAAATAAATCTTGGTGGTTTTTATCTATTAATTGTTTTACATTTACATCAAGTACGACGAACCACTTCTGCTGTGAATCGTACGTATTAAAAATAAATGAAATATACATCAAACTAGCGGTACCTGAACAAAAAAAATCTACTACACACCACTATTGCGTAATTATTGCTGAGTTACGGCGATCTCCGAAATGAAAATAGACTTTTATTCATTACAAAACAAAAACTTTATCAGTCTCAGGCACAGACGGACCTTCGGTCTTTGACAGGTTACTTTCTGGCGAGTGTGCGCAAGAATTATATGTTTTAATTTCTCATCGTTATTCTACTGTCCGAGGGTAGCCTCGGATGGTTAGATATACGGTTGATTTCCGATGTTTTTTTGGAAGGAATCGATCACGGAAACGATTTGAGTCTTCGTTGATTGTATGTTCAGCAAAAGATTGGAACAAGTTGCTGACATTAGTGTTTCCATCCTATTACGAAATAGGCATCTTCCAGAGAAGTAGGAATAGGCTGTTGCTAAACTAGTTTGTACCACCTTTCGTTTACATCCCCACTTATTATCAGATAGGATTGTGGTCAAGCGTTAGTTTAATAATTATTTAGAAAAAAAAACAAGGCTGGTTATTAATGATGTTAGCCCTCTTCGTGTTATGCTTCCTACCAAATTTACATCATTGTGCGCTCAAAAAACTTAAAAGCGTCCTCAAACGTTTGCTGTCACGCATTAACTTATAGAATTAGTATGAGACTCTCCTGTAAAAGTAACAGCTTCATTAATTCTTTGCGTTATTAAAAGCTTTGTAAGGAATTCGGCGATCAAATTTATGCTTGTAAAAGGATAATTGATGTCCTTTTTCTTGCTTGGAATTTAACAAAGTTCTTTGAAATGACTTTATATCGTACAATATTTCCCTTTCCTAACATAAGATTAAGGTTAAGGTAAATAAAAATAAATCGCATTCACTGAATTTAAACGAAAAAAAAAAAAAATTGTTAAAACCAAAAATCGAATTTTCATTTCGAAGATCGTCACAGTATTACAAAGATAATTCAACTACGAAATAAAAAGGACAACATCTACTACATAGAGTCGAACACGAAGATCGTTCTCTTATTAAACACGACATCCCTTAAACGTTTACCGAAATTAATGCGATAAAATGACATCAGCTACGAGACACCATTAAATTGTGATACATATTTTACACTTCTCAAAAAATATGCTTATCTTCGTGTACAAAAACAAGGTTTTTTTCCTTACGAGCACACGTCCTGGGTGACATTATTACACTACAAAAACATCAAAAGTCTAGCATCTTTCTAAAACAAAGGAAACTCCACTAGATTTAAAAACAAAACATAAAAACACTGAGTATAACCGTCACAATGTAACAGACTTATTTCAACAGTTAAAAACGTCTTTATATCGCTTCGATTAATCGCCTCGAGTGGAATCATTGAATACTGCAATTACGTCGCATTATTGTGTTCTTGAGGGAAATGGGCCTGTTATTTTGTGACGACTCTAATTTGTAACACACAAAACTACAGTCTAATGTTTTATGGCCCTGAATATATGTCTATGTCTACATCAAATCAATTGCATAATTCACTACTCTTCGTTTAGTATTTCTTAAGTTGAACCATAGATAATTTTTCGGGCTGCCAGTAGAAAAATATCTTTTTCTCTTATATATTTTCAGTACGTAGTTATTCTATTTACGTTAGTAAATCCAGTATTTATGGTAATTATGTAAAAATTTAATTTTTTAATACGTAAATTTGAAATGATTGTCAATGAGAAATCGGGTTTTTTTTAGCTGAGTGTATTACAATAAAAATTGTCTATAACTTGTAAATGTCTAGTATTCTTCGAATCAATTGACTTATCATTGCGTCAGTGACGTTAGGACACAATTGTGCGACCGCTATGATGCTATTAAAATAACTGAATTCAAGGCTTTTTTGCTTTGGTTTGACTTGTTGCTGGATTAAATTAGTAATTTGGTAACTAAACTACTTGGATATGTCCGTAAATCGTTCTACCGTAATGGTCGAATACAGTACACATGTGACAAGGAAGAAACGTCATCTTTGCGGCAACTAATGATTTCGACTAAATAGATTCGGACTTGTTTACTTGATGAATGATTGAGCAATGAGCAAGGTTAGCGCTACTCGCCCCAAAAAATCGAAAAAATATATTGACTCAAGTAACTACTTGATCAAAATTTTGGTGGTTAACAGATGTTAAGTTATTAAACTACTCGCTACTCGACTTAACAATTAGCCTAGTTCGACAAGCCTTAAGGGTTTGGTCTGTTATAGAACAGTAAAGAATGTCCTTTCGCTTTTTTCTCTCTACCTTCTTGTGGCGCATAAGTAATCGAAATTGACCATTTGTAAAGTAGTTCTTGTCAGTAGACTTAAATACCATTCAATTTTGTGCTCTAATTGCACTAACATTAGTTACAATATTCAAGGCCACAAAACTAAATTTAGAATCACTCTTAGAGGATTATTCGCTTAAATCTGAAAAATTGGTGTTATATTTTAAATCGGTTCGACAATATTATATATGTACTTAGAGAGACGTTACTAAAGGAAACAACTAAACGACTTTGGCACGCGATGTCCTCAAAATGGTACATTCAATACGCTTCTGTGTACACAGATAAACGTTGGAACAGGAACAAACAATAGGCAAAGATCTATTCGGTTCGATCTTGGCACACATCTCTTGCTTCTCTATACACACATTTACACAGAGGCTCATCCGTTACTCCTTTATATACTTTTTCTTTAGAATGTCACTATTTTGTTCGATATGTTTTTTTGTATCGTCCCCTACCAACATTGGCACTCACTTTTGCAGCATAGATTTATCTTGAGTGACAAGAGAGACTCTTGTCCTCCTTAAAAAGTCCTCTTTAAAACCACACACTTCCCTTACGAAGCTGTTTTTAATCCTCTTTCTCACTCATTTAGAGTTACGCCTAGAATACTTCTCAAGGATTGCACTTCAACATCTTCATTAACTATTTGCGTTATTTAAAATTGTAAGAAATTCGGCGATCAAATTTATGCTTGTAAAACGATAATTGATGTCCATTTCCTTGCTTGGAATTTAACAAAGTTCTTTGAAATGACTTTATATTGTAAAATATTTCTCTTTCCTAACACAACTAGCATAGAAAAGCGAAGCGATAACAGATTTGGTGTAAATTCGAATTGTCCCTCATTACAAAACGCGTTTCAAATGTACCGTTTGGAGAACTCTACGACATCAATATGTAAAAAGTTTTTAAAAGGAATTTTTTAAAATTTCGAAAAATCTTGTTTTTTTTTCATCAATAAGGCATTTTCATTGGAATCTGAATGTCTAGATAAAAAATTACAATCCACCTCCACTAATTCTACAGACGTTACAATAATGTAAATTGAATTTAAATATATTGGTGTTACACATTGGGACTTAAAATTATAAGTGACATGTTAGATACAAATGTCACGGACAGAAATTATAAAAAAAAACAACAGACTGACGATGAAAAAAAAAAAAAAATTAAACAAGAAAAAAAATTCAATCAAAAATTCAATAGCCTACCTATCTAAAAAGACATATGTATTAATGTTTTGCACAATAATTTCTTGTATATATAATATATAATTTAATTTTAATATTTCTTGCATTTTACCTAGCTAAAATGTTATAAGACCATTTTATAATGGTCGTTCACATCGACTTAGCCCAGTATTACAGCTAATTTCAGCAAAGCTGCTTATATCTTATATCTAAACGTTAACCATATGTATAGATGAAGGAAGATCAGCGCTTGGGCGAAGGCAACGACATGTTGATTCCAAAACGCGGACTATAAATTTCCGTTATTAGACAATCGTTTGAATGTCAATCGAAATATAAGACAATCGTTTGAATGTCAATCGACATATAAGACAATCGTTAGAATATTACCATTCGATATATTAGAGGCTTTACAATTCTTAACAAAGAAGCTAAAGTGCTTCTTTTTGAGATCAGTACCGATGAGGACTCCTAACCTCTACAAAATAAAACGTTTGTCTTAATCGACGCCCGCCTCACGCCCGTGGCTGTTTGCGGTAATTGGGTATATATTTAACTTACTGTTTATATCCTATTTCAAGCGATTATAGGCATTACAATATAATCATAATCTTCCTAATTTCTAGCATCATTATATGTTGACTATAACTAAATTTGTCTATCTAAAACTCGCATCAATTATTTTGTGATATTCCGCAGTTTTGTGGGAGGTCGAACCTCGTAACGCGTGTTTTTAATGATCCACATAACAAATACACAGCAGTATAAGTTCATCAATTCGGTAAAGGACCACAATCAAATGTTCATTCGAATAGTTTTGTTATGCGAACATCATTAAGAACACGCAACCCTTCACGATTGACTGGATGATCTAAATTGACGTAACAATTCGTTCCTTAACCAAAATCAAGTTATATTATTACATATTTTTAATACATAAATATCCTTAATAATAATTTCTAGCGATATGTCTCACAAGTTTTTCATCTAATGCTCAAAATAAACAAGTCGCTAAAGAGAAACGAATTTACTACGACAGACAAACGATATTAATTCTTTTTTTTAAATATAACGTATAAAATACATCGTTTACAAAATATTATATAGAGCAATAGAGACTAACGCGGTAAGATGCGTTGCCATTAAAAAGTTTCAAAAAAGACCGTCGAGAGCGTTTTCATTACACATACATTATAACGTGTAACGCTTCTCTACGCCACGCCCTAAATAAAACACAGCAACGGAGGCACATTTTTTTTGTGCATCCATCGAAAATGTTACATTCTAATTAAAATAAAATCAAATTTGTTACATACCACTTAGAATAATATTACAGTGTCACATTCAATAAAAGACAACATTGAATGTTTCATTGAAATAAAACAACATTGAAAGTTTGTTCATAAAATAAAATTTAAAGTGTGTTACATCCAACAGAAAAATGAAGTTATTTGTAACTAAACAGAAGAAACACACGACGCAAACATCCATGCACATTTGTATTTCAACTAGCTACAGTAAAAGATTAAATGCTCCTTATAGTCTATGCAATAAATATTTTTTCTTTTCACTTATACAATAAATAAATCTAATATTTTCCTACGTTTCGGTATTTTATTTCAACGAAGATCTTTATATTTTTTTAAGTGTTCTTTAACATTTAGACACAACCATTTTTTTTAATATAACAGTAAGTTAAGAAGTGTTTCATGTTTTTCCTCTATTTTTTTTTAATTATCTTACGGTTTTGAATTTGGCATTGTCTCAATTTCGGAACGAAAACAAAAAAAAAAAACTTAACACGAGATATAGAGTTAACTAAAAAAAAATTGACTAGAAACTCTTTTTTGTATAGCGTTTTATTTATTTAGTTGTATGTTATCATTAAATATTTTAAACCCTATTCATTTACACATACCTAGCAATCTCTTTGGGATATAAAATTGTCTTAAAAAACGTCTCACTCTCTGTGACCCCACTCGATGGCTTCAACTAATATTCCTACTAAACATGTCTCCAAAAATCTACATTTTTCCCACTAAATCTTACTCTAACGATTGTGCTAGATGGTTTTGGTTCTTTATCACCGTTCATTCCCATTTGTTTCATTCTATTTCTTTTCCCAATATTCATTCCCGTTCGTTTCCATTCCATTTCTTTTCCCAATATTCATTCCCGTTCGTTTCCATTCCATTTCTTTTCCCAATATTCATTCCCGATTGTTGTCATTGTATTTCTTTTCCCAATATTCATTCTAGTTTGTTTTCATTCCATTTCTTCACCCAATATTCATTCCCGTTTGTTTCATTCCATTTCTTTTACCAATATATCAGCATTCACTTAAGCTATCTTAACTTAATCTTATATATCAATAATCTTAAATCGAACTATATATTTTCTAAAAGTTATTTTATTTTTGCAATTATAATAGCATTGTTCATTCTCTTTAAGCGGTTGAAATAAATGGTTCAATAAGACTGAATCACATTTTGCTTCTTTCGGTGATGAGTTTTGACCAAGATTGGTCAGAAGCTTGGCTTAGAAATACTAGACTCGTCTCCACTCCGCGCACTATCCATTAACCGCTGCCCGAAAATATAACTCACAAGGTACCCTTACCAAAACAAATTCCAGATTAAAAACAAAATATTTATAATGAAATGAATAGATTATATGGTAATTTTGACATTTGATTTCACACAAATTCGTACGGTTACCGAATAAAATTAATTTAAAATTACTAAAAGAAACAACTGAAAAATATATAGGCACATAACAAGCTTAAGTCGTTCGAATTTGTTTCAAATTGCTTCGTAATAAAAAGTGAATTCATCCTGAATGAATATTTATAACGCAATAGATTACTGGATATATCCCCAATCAAATTAATATATCAATTAATTTTTAAAAAATATCTTACTTTAAAATGAATAGAAAAAAAAACTAACACTGTGGCAAAATAATAAATTGCAATAGCCCAAAAAAACGTTGAAAAAAAAGAAGCAAACTCAAAATTTTAATTGGAACAAGGAAGGCTAGAAATAGTTGGTACAGAAGTAGTTTAAGGGTTGTTACAGAATAGTTTGGGACAGAAGTTGGGACATGAAAGGGCTTCAAATCCATTCCTTCTGTAGACAGCAGCAGGCGGACTCGGGCGGAGGCGGTCGCTGGCCTCACACGAGCAGGCTGGGGGCCAGCCACTCATCCTCTCCGATCTAAGAACAAGACATAAAACAGTAATGATAGAAGCAAAGGCAAAAAATCGCCTTGGCGTTTCAGTTTGAATGAGATAAAGGACCGAGGACGCATCACGCTTAGCTACATTTCGTTACACGAAAGAGAAAAAAGATGATATGTACGTGGAGAAAAAGAGCGACGTATACATCATTGTAGACGCATGCTTCAGACGCTTTATATATACGACACTAATATTTGACAATACAAATATAGATACACAAAAATATATAAAAGATAAACTCAAAAACTGCTGAACCGATTTTGAAAATTCTTTCATCAACAGAAACAATTTCTATCAGCAAGTAACATATCGAAGCGAGGGCGGGTAGTCAGTATTAAATAAAATAAATAATTCTTACATTTCGTGACAAGAGAGAAAAGAGAGAATATATATATAAATATATATGAACTCTCTTTCTCTAATTTTGGGGAACTTTAGAGAGCGAATACTCACGGGTTGCACTTGGAAGTGTTGCACTGGGTAGTGGAGGACCTGGGGCGGTTGGGACATGGCGGCCACGCCTCCCACGCCGCCAACACCACCAACGCCGCCCACGCCACCGCCCAAAGCCCACGGCAGCTGGACACCGCCCATACTGTAACCAACATAAGTTATCAAATTCATATATGTATATTCATTGTCCACAACAGTATGCTAAATGAAACTGTGGATGCCAAGTCAAGGTAAGAGTGCTGTGTGGTGCGATCCAGATCCCATTTGCCTCCACTTTTCACCACTCCTTTTCCCCTCCTTGTTTGTAAAAGAAAGAGAAAAAGAAGAGACTTTTTTCTTTTCTTTTCTTTTACAAAAGCTTGCAATGCATTCGTTAATTAATTATTTGTTATTGTGGTAGCTGATGTTTCTTCCAAACATCCATGCCTGCATCCACGCCTGCAACCCAAAGGGGTAGGCAGAGATTACACACTGCCATTACATACATGCTCGTCGATTACGAGTATGTCAAGGATTTTTTTAAGCTTGATTTTCATCCACGTAGTTACCAAGGATCGCATGACAATACATTTTTCACAATTTAGTTCTGATCACGATGAAAAAATAATTGAATTTATGAATGATTAAACACAACGCCATCTAGTTACGAAAAAACGAAATAACAATACGCGTCGATAGCTATCGTGTGTTTGCTCTACTGAGATGGAGCATGGCCGTTCTATTGCGACCATCTGTAGCCTAAACGGCTTGAAAATTTTCTACTATATCCACCACCATCTCAGCCTATGATAGTCCACTGCTGGACATAGGCCTCCCCCATTGATAACATCATTGGGGGGAAAAGTGCCATAATCGCCACGCTTGGCAG
>DWLR01003201.1:0-13922 GCA_018246295.1 Papilio alexanor hazarajatica | reverse complement strand
CCCGATTAGTCCGGGGCAGGTCTATCCTCCGGTGTTGGCTTATCGTTGAATTTTGGGACACGTTGTATATATATATAAAGCATTTTAAATCCTTTGCAAATGTTGTAAATGTTTACAACTCCTTGAGTAGAGATTCGACTAAAAGTGCCGCGCCTGGGAAATAAATAACGCGTTTGAATAACAATTACAAAGTTAATGTAAAAATGTTATTTATACTGGACGGGACAGTATTAATAAAAAAATAACAACGTTTTTAGAGAAAATATCCGAAAACGGTATGAAAATATATTTCGAGCGGAAAACTATAAGGAATTAGACGTGAATTTGGGTTATCTATTCTTTAGATATAATTATGTTTCGTCTGATGAGTAAGGTGCCTGTCTCCCCTAAAAACGGAAGGCAACGCGTCCGTAACTCTTAATAGTTACTCTCAAGTAACAGTGGTGACATAACACCCGGTGACACGTTTACTCTTTTGCCTCCTTCTAATATAAAACAAATCGCTCGGCTTCATCAATTGCATTGCACTACAATCAAACCAAATTAACATCAACGCGAATGCATTTTAATTAAAACGTTTCAATTCGTTTAGCGTCAGCGAATCATGTTTACGTACTTTGTTACGTAGATTGGTTAAGAATAAAGTGATTGAATTGTGACTCGGTTGTTGGGAAATCACGTGCTCCGGGTTCTCTCGACACTTTGCGCTTTTAAGGAGCCGCGTGACTTCGACGCCTTCGCGCGATATCGAAATTTGGCGACCATATCAAAGGAGTTGAAATGGCACGAGATGTTGTTTAATTACTTATTTTAGCCCCTTCTAAACGTGTTCCATTTGCAACGTGGTAGGGTCACGCTGAAATTAAAACAAACGGCAAGAGTTTTGTTACTTTTCTACTCAATTTTGATATTATTGATATTTGTTATATTGTTGTTACGTTTGTATGTAAATACACAAACGCCGATTTGCCACAGATATCAGATATCCTAATACAATGTTATAAGACCATTAAAATAAAATCGTGAGAACTACATGTTACTGCTGCTGCTGCTAAACTACTATAAAATAATATAATATATTTCAACAGAGAAAATTACTGTGTTATTTAACCACTTGCGCTGACAAAAAATCACTGACGCGTGTACCAGAACGGTCCAGTATAACTCGCTGGGAGACGTCACGCAGTGTGCGATTCCTCAGAGAAATCGGGAAAAGATTTATACTTTCCAAACTAAATTATTGTTAATCTAGAACTTTTTATAGTTTTTTTGAGGGGAAATGGAATGGAATTTAGAATGTGGGTTAAATATTTCTAACTGTACGCTATGTAGAGCACTGATGATCTGTACTCTGACAACAATTCCATCTGAAGTGCCACGCACGTCGTTTTTGTTACTGTAACCATGACGACGTACTGTGACAAAAGCATTATAGCGTGCCACGCACGTCGTAATGCTTTTGCTTTTCAGCGCAAGTGGTTAATAAGACTAAATCCTAAACCAAGCATAAATAAAACTGCATGATCTCAAGATTCTGCTCATTCTGAATAGAAAGGAGCAAAAATAATAATTAAAAATAGGTCACCTCGAGAGCAACTTTGACAATTAGATATCAAACACCTTAGTCCCCTCCGTGAATAGTCACGGGCTCCGTGAGTGCGGCAAAGTAGGGTTGATGAGGATTCTTCTTCCTCTAAATTTGTAGTTTCCTTATTTTTCAATAAATCCTCTTCGTCATCTCTTTCCATAAAATTAAATTTAAAAATCCTCTTCCTCATCTCTTTCCATAAAATAAAACTTAAAAATCCTCTTCCTCTCCCCCATACATCTCAGCCTATGATCGTCCACTGCTGGACTTAGATGGGAGAGCCATTGATCGCATCATTGGGAAGAAATGTGCCATAATCGCTGCGCTTGGCAGGCGGGTTGGCGATCGCAGTATGTTCCACCGTACTAAGAGAAGGAAGCTGCTACCCGTCCTCCGGTGGTCTTTACATCCAGACTCAAGACAGACATGTTCATGCACGCAAATGTTTCTCCTGTGTGGGAATCGAATCCGCGACGAACTGCGGCGTGAAAGGCAAGAATCTTACTACTGCGCCAACCAGTCAGTCATACTGAGAGAAATTTTAAGAAATATTCACTATAGAAACACAATAGCGCTATCTCTCTCCTGCCTCGTGGCCTTAGTTAACGTGTACGAACTTGTTCACGCCGCTTTAGTGTGCGTTAGCACAGCCAGGCCGCAGTGGAAAAGCGAATGTTAGATTTGACTATGCCAACATACAATTGATAAATAATGAGTCGAAATAATATAACCTGCCAGCTTATTATTAGATTGGCTAAGCTTGACCACAGTTTGTCTCGATGAAATGAATTGGGTTACCTACAATTACATAATATCGAAAATTATTTGATCGAATTATTTGTAGAAATCTTTATTTACCTAACTAGCTGTTGCCAGCGACTTCGTCCGCGTGGAATTTAATATTGATGTATCTATATGTAAACATATACACATGTATATATGGATGAAAAACGTTCCGCGGAAAACGCACTTTTTTCCGGGATGCCTAAGTGATGTTCCAGACTTATGTGATCTATCTCTGGCAAATTTCGTCCAGGTCTGTTCAGCTGATGTGAAGTTACATGGTGACAAACGTCTATCCAAACATTCACATTTATAATATAATGAGTTCTTTTACCCTCCGTAATTTTTATTTGTAATAATTACTATCCTATATCCTTCCCAGTACCTTAAAGAATATGTGATTGGTTAAGTAGGTTTTACGAACACCCCCCCACCCCACATTATACCCCTTCAACTCTTTTTTTCGGAATAAAATGTCGTTTCATCACCACCTCAGCCTTTGATCGTCCACCGCTGGACTTAGGCCTCCCCCATTGATCGCATCAATGGGGGGAAATGTGCCATAATCGCCACGCTTGGCAGGCGGGTTGGCGATCGCAGTATGTTCCACCGTAATAAGAAAAGGACGCTGCTGCCCGCCCTCCGGTGGTCTTTAGATGTCTTTACACAAACAGACATGTTCATGCACACGAATGTTTGTCTTGGGTGGGAATCGAACCCATGACCTGCGGTGCGAACGGAAAGTGTCTTACCACTGCGCCAACCGGTCAATTTTTTTAAATTAAGTATTACCTAACCTATATAAATAAAACATAAAATAAATAAGCATTTTATTGCCAGAAAAAAAAACACAAACACAACCTAACAAAGTGCATAACAAAAAAGAGACTTGAATTACGCCCATTTTTGCCATCAACTAATAGATTTAAGGAGCCCGTAAAGAAATTTAAGTTTCAGTAGAATCACTAGCAAAATGTCACCTAAAATCTTAGGACACCCTTAAAAGATATGGACTCGATATTTGACCTTTTAGAGTTAAGTGACGGTTCATATGTTGCATTATTACACAGTTGATTAAATAACTAATCAAATTTTACTTATATCGCCACATACTTTTAGTGAGACGGGATTTTATTTTTACCCAATATGTGACAGACTTCTTAATAGATTAAGATTATCCAAGGATACTTTATTATTTTTGAGGAGTACAAAAGAACACATTTTGAAAATCCTGATAACAAGTGTGAATATAAATTTTTAAATTTACCAAATCCTATTTTTTACTATTTTACGGCGTCTAGCGACAATTTTTTCACCCGTTTTGTAATAAACACGCAAACCCGTACAACCGAAGAGCCCAGCCTAAGTAGAACCATGATCAGCCCATTTGATAATATAGATCGAAGATCAAGTTACATTGGAATTTCAAAATGTATATTTTTAACTTTGTATTATCTTTGAACCATCGTCATTTTATAGAATATCATATATAGTGAACTAAAGTTTCATCCCAGTTAACTAAATAGTCATTTTATAGTATTTTTTCTTAAAAAATGTTTAACGTAACGCTTTAAATTGATATGACTTTTTTTATTTATGCACCGGTTTAGATGAAATAAAAACTTAATCTAACGATTGAAACTAATTACTACACATTGGTGAAAACCGCATCCAAATCAGTTAAGCCGTTTCTGAGATTAGCGCGAACAATTTAACAGACAAACAGACAAAAATTTTAAAAATTGCTGTTTTGAGCTCTATAGCATTGGTAAATACCTCCTGTAATAGTTTCGCTAATTTATTTTCCATGTACGGACACCGATCAGTTACGATTTTATTATATGTATAGTTATAGATGAACGTATCATCGAAACTAAATTTATATTTTTATATTATGTGATAAATAAATAAAAATATGACAATAATTGACAATAACAAGTAAAACATAATCTTAAAAGTAAAAAAAAAATACATATATCCTTCAAAAAACCTTATTTGGCACATTTTTCTTCAGAGGGACTATAAAAAAAATTATTTTAATGATGTAACTTTTTTTGTTGTCTGTAGCATTTCGCGACTGGATAATAATCTAAAAATAATATTAGTCACATTTTTATCACAAAGTATGTACTCGAACGTATGAAATCATCTTAAATTTGATAACCAAAGCAATTAATAATTGCTCTTGGTCTTCATATTACCATTTGGGAACAAAAACAAATTAATAACCTGTATTTAAACGGAAATCATCTATTTTGACTAAACTAAATATTCCAACAAAATAAGCAGATATTACAATAATAATAATATATAAAATAACAATTTAAAAAATGTAATTAATTGGGTATATATACCCAATAAATATTTACTTAAGGCCTATTTCTTTCTTTTTTTTATATTTACGCTAAGATTACACGACATATTTCTATTTACGTAATATTCGGTCAATAAATATAAGGGGTAAACAATACAGACAATTAAGGAATCGTTGATTTTGATGAATACGTTTTGACGAAAAAGAATATTTGTATTATGTTGTCATTTATTTCTTATCCTCTTCCCTTTCTTAATCCACTTCCTCATAACACATCCTCTTCCTCGTCCTCCGATCCTCAATTTTTCTTCTCCTCTTCCTCAAACAACTTTCTCATCAAACCCACTGAAAAGTATTCGAAAATTCGGACACATAAGAATTAAATAAAAGCGATATGCCATTAAAATCTTTAAAAAAATAATTTTGTCATGTGGCAATATTTTATGGAGTTGTATATTTATAAATGTTCCAGGTATGGCGTTCATTTTCGGATGTACTTATTTTGTTTAAGAATACAGAAGAATTACAAACTAATTAATGTTAGGTCGGCAGAGATACAATCTCTTCGCATCGTAGCGCAGACACTACGTAAATCTAGTCTAACTGTCGCCATAAGTAGTCTGGTAACAAATAGAAAATGATAAAGTGCGTCATCGCAACTGTTGTATTTAGAACCATATAACTTTTCATACAGCTACATTCCAGTATAATTCATCTTACATAATAGTAGTTCATATAACAAACATCCTGTATATAAATAGATTCGGGCGTATAAGCTGCGGTGACCTTCCTAGACATTCTAATATTAGAACTGTGTATGTAACACAGGTTGCTAATTTGTAACGCATTTAAGTCTTACATACTCAAACGATCACTATAAAACTTTGCAAGCATATTGTCACGAGTCTAGAAGGGGTTATACGATACCTTTTATCGCAAAAAACCGGTCCCGATCGATAGAAAATAAAACCTTCATTTACAATACCCCTTGCCATGGATACGTTATATGGTTGCTAGGCTACATTTTGCCAGTTACAACTTTTTAACAATATTTACCAGCATGTTATAAACATTTATAGATACTTGTTACACAATAGTAGGGTCACATATGTACATACTACTAGGATAGAGGATAAGGCCCACGTAGAGAATAACCTTAAAAGAATAAAGTCATAGGACATGTCACTGATACCTATTGTCCATTGTAAATGTAATACAACAATGTTTTTAAAGATAAAACGCAAATTAATTATTAACATCTTAAGTAAGCAAATTTAAACAAAGTGAAATTTTTATATAAAATTAAACGAGCACACCCAAATTTTCTTTGAATGTGCTCGTTCCTCTCATACATTATACTAACACATACGCACTTCTTAGAAGTTATCTAGTCTAGTCTATTGGTAATTCGCAAAGGTGTAGATTCTATACATTGCTATTAGTAAATAGTAGGCGTTACGTATTTTAATATAAATGTTCAAGGTCCCAAAAATTGGATTGTCAAGCCCACCGCAGGTATAATAAAATCTTATCTTTCTCTATAATCTTACTAAAACGACAATTGGCTCAACATGTGGCCCGAAAAAAAGGATGAGGTAAAAATGGATTCTAACGCCTAACTTATTTTTACCTTTGAATGCTGCGCATTAGCGATATTCGGGTCAAAAGATTTAGTTCATTTTTTTTCTTCTTATTTTTTCAGTGCCTCTTCGCTAACTTCTTAAATGTGTCCTGGTCCAGAGCGGGGCGAAACGATCTTCGGCTGACTTAATCCATATCCATGGTCTTATGATTCGCAAATAAGAATTAAATTTTTGTATTTAATTTTTTTCTTAATTTAGTTTGACTGCAACCTTGACCTTGAAACTTGAGTGTGCCTATATCAGTTATCCGTTTTTCACATTAATAAAAATAGAATTGGAATTTGTTAATATCGTGTAATATATATTTACCAGAATAATTAATAATTTTAATTTTAACTAAGTAATATTGTTTGCATAATTAATAGCATAGGCTACAGAGCTTCGCCTTATGTTGTGTTTTGTGAAATCGTGATTTTTTTTTTTTGGAAAAATATACAGTAATCGAAAATCACATATGAGACAGCAATCACAAAATATTGAAATGGCAGTGGATTATCATTTGACCTACCGATCAGTCATTTAAAGAAATACCTGGCATAATTGTATTTTACAATTAGTCATTGAAATGTCTTTTGTTGTGAACAGTTGGATTTTTTTTTTCAGAAAATCCATCTTTATATAGGCATAAAAAGCGAAGCTTTATCTAAATAGGAAATTTGTTGCAAATCATTAAGGGCATTCCGAAATACGACTCAGGGGCCTTCAAGAGAATGTACTTTTTCCTTAAAGGCCGGCAACGCATCTGCAGTTCCTCTGGCGTTGCAGATGTCCAAGGGCATCGGTTCACTTAATGTTAATCGACCCGCTGCTCGTTTGCCCCCTTACTCTATAAAAAAAAATACACGACGTAAACAAATATATTTACAAAAATTGCTACTTTTACATTATAATAATATTAACATAATATCGATCACACACCATACAATTAATTTAATTTGTTCTTCAATGAAAACCCAATAAAAGTAAAACCGGAATCCATAGAAAGAGATGACTTCCGATGCTGGCGTTTCTACATATCAATTTAATATCTACACATATAGATTAAGAAAAAACACCTGCTGTTGAAATAAGTACAAATTTCACGAAAACGTCCTATTTATAATATACTTAAATAAAGATATTATATTTAAGTACGCCTTAAAATAATGAATTGATTATATTATTCATCAATAACAAAGAATTGATGGAGATTTTGCATTAACACCAAAAATACCTTTGAGAAGTAATACTATTATTATCACAGTCCAAACTTAACCTCTGTCGGCTCATATGGTCTTATATGTAAGTCTTGTAAAAATTAAATTCCAATTGATGTCTCTACTTACGCGGACTGGTTCAAAAAATACTTAAAATGTATTTTATTAAAACTGTTAAAATTCACTGTAAGCTAAATCAATTTAAATACGACATTTCATCACGTTATTAAGAATTCATTTCATTAAATGTTCTCGCATTTCTTTGTAGTAAAGTGCACTCTACATTATTGGTATATAAGTGATTGACATACAAAATACGTAGTCTTCCAAAAGCGCCTTATATAAGATATGGTTCTATTTACGACACAGATCTTTCAGTAACAAATTCAAGCAAGGATTTGTACAATTCATCACAAAAGTAATAAAAAAGTATATATTAACCTTTTTAATAGAAGAAAACAAATTCAAATAGAAATAATTCTTCCCTTTTTTAGGGATAAGAAATAGAAAAAATCTTCATTTACAATATTGGTTGTCATGGTAATGATGACAAACAACTTTTTGACACATGTCATGTCATGTATCGAAATTAATATACGCGGAATCGTATTTCAAAAAGAATCAGCTAGGAAAATAAGAAACGAACGTGTGCGATCGTGCGGGCAACACCTAGTTTTATCTATTTCATTTAGAGTCTTGCTAAGTCTCATTACAAACCCATTAAACCAAAACAGGGGTTCGAAATTAAATGGTATCCATTTGCGAATTTTCCCTTTCCAACAGATTATCATACATAACAAACATAAAATTATAACCGAATTGGGAGCCACCTCCTTTTTCTAAAGTTTATTGATAACATTTGAAAAGTGTTGTCAGTGTCAATTATTTTATATAATCATTTATAAAATTCATAATTACGTTTTCTTAAACCTTTTCTTCCTTCGTATATAAGGCACATTCCATCTGAAAATCTTCCTTGCATCTCAGATTCACAACATAAAACTCAACACCCGTTCACACAACAGAAGTGCCACAAGCAATCTTTATCCCCTTTGAAATCGTATAAATTTTCCGTTTACTCATTGACCTAAGCGCTAATATCTAAATATTTAATAATGCGAACTACGAAATATAATGTTCGAATCCGCTAATTGCCTATTGTCGTGATCCATCGCGTATCTTAGTTCGGATGGTTACAAACAAAAATATGAATATATGTAATTTACAAAAAAAACGTTAAAGTGTAGTAAAAAAAATTAACCAATGTTTTGGCAGTCTGCTGAAATTTAAAGAATACAAACACAAAATACAATAAATATGTATTTAAAAAAATCTAAAAAACGATAATTTATTTATACAAGATTGTTCGAAATCCGTTCCTTCCTTCATCAGTTGGACTACCGAAATCAGAATTTTATTGTACTCTAAGCTCTAGTGGAAAGCAGTAAAAGCCACCCCACTTAAACCACCTTTTACAGTGGTGCAGTTCTGAGTTTTACTAAATACTCACAACTACTGTTAGATACATATTAAATAAACCTAGGGTCATATTCAAAATCATATAAGCTACCTTTATATCAATATGGATATGGAAATAACAAACCAAAAGCATAAATTAAAAATTGCAGTGCTGTGGCGCATATAGTAGAATATGAGATGTAACTATCCTTTTATAATAATGGCCCATATATACACCACAAGGTACGTCACTAATACATTTATTATCAACTCTCTGCAAACTTAGATAAACGCTTATAAATAGACTAGCATTGTTTCAATCAAGGGTGTCAGCTTAAATTTTAGTATCTAACTTCAGTTTATGTGCGTCAGTGTAACGGCATAATGTATGATGCAACAGCTTTATAAAGCCTTCAGCGAACACAGCGAAAATTTAATGTTATCAATGCCACAGAAACTTAGACTCTCCTGCGAGGGGCGGGTACGGCAGCCTCGACTACTGCGAACATGCAAATATGTGTGTACACAGTTGCAAGCTCGAAAACATCACCGCGCATGCGCGAATATATCCATATAACGAGCCCGCCGACCCTCCCGCCGACAGTTAACGACTTGACATCGTGAAATGCTCTATATTTCTAAAACCAATACAATCTTGCGATAAACGAAAAAGTTTGAAATAAAAAAATTCTTTGCGTTAACGTTCGCTCTAACGTTCTAACGTTTTGCTCGATAGAGTTATACGGTTCTTCGAGTTTAGGAAGTGGTGCAACTAACGAACTTATGAAAAACAAGCTGGGTGTTGATTTTGCTGACAACAATACGTCCGTCAGTGATCTGCCGGTTAACAAAGTGCAGCAGAGGACACCAAAGTCGCAATCGCGGCGAGAATCAGTGGCTCCGAAGATCGTGGTGTGCCCGCCGGTGGAAGAGATGCCAGAACAAGTGAACGCGGCTCGAGGGACTCGCCTATTGAAAGCTCTCAGCAGGCATCTATCGCGACGCGCGAACGACGCCGACTCCTTGGGCAGTTCGAGCAGCAACGACAGCATGTCCTGCGAGAACCGCACCGACGACCGCTCGTCGTGCTCGGTGAGCGACTCCGGTAGCGACGGCTCTGAGAACCGCCGGCGTCACCGCTCGACTGTCTCCCTGCGACGCGTCTTCCAAAGCCTGACCCTGACATCGCGATCGCAGTCCTGCTCGCCCACCGAACGACAGCGCCAGCCCAAGAAGCAGCAACAACCGAAACGTATCCTACGACCGCCGATTACGTACACCTACGTCCGAGGTCTCTCCGGCCTACCAACACAGAGAGTGCCCAGGCACACTGTCTGCTGTGCCACAATGGGATTAAATCGGTAAAATGCGCCTAAGACATTTTAAACGAATGAATACGGACAGAGGTCAAGACTGGTTAAGAATAAAGTATTATTAAAAACTTTGAATAATAAATTCTTGTCATATCAATAGAAACAGGTATTCAGGACCGATACAACGTTGTCTTCGGCGAGGACCAAGTTTGAGGTGACTCCGGAGCGAGTACTTTTATTCCGGAGTTTCCTTCGCGTTATCACTCAACAACGGAGCTGTGAAATATTTTATTAAGATAAATGAATAAGACTGGGGATACAGATATTGAGACAAAAGAAGGATAAAAAATATCCCTTTAAAACAATTAGATACTAAGAATTTTTGGCATCCAATATTGTCACTTTCCTCGTTAAGGCATCCGCCATGGTCTAATAATTTTAATGATGTATATTGTATTTGGCAATTACATAAATATTTTTTTTCCTTTTATATTATATGTTGACTTGTGAAATTTAAGTATAAAAGTGAGAGTGTATAGGGTTTTATATATTTCCTGTAACTACAACATAGTGCCTTTCCATAACTTAAAAAAATTAAGTAGGTATATTTTAATCCATGTACTACTTAAATATAATTCTATACTAAAATAAAAGTAAACTGTTTTCAATGAACTCATACTTTTACTCATTTACCAGAATTAAACACCACTATTTAATCAAATTCATTCGACTCCTAACATTTTAAATCAGTTACACTTGTAAGTGTATGTAAGTGAGCGAGTGTTTGAATTATTGTTCAGTAGAGTTAAGCAGTTGTACTACTATTTAGTTAGTTTAAATATTAAAGCGTTTAGAATAAGTCATTTTTATTGTATCGAAATTCGGTAACCAATAAATATTACAATAACTATTTCGATCCTTTTATTCATCTCCTTTTATTTACACATATTTTACACATTACAAATTAACAAACAAAATTTTCCTGTTCATAATATTAATACACTTAAAAAAGAATAATTTTTTATATTTAAACTTTTATATTTAAATAATTTGCATGTACATACTAATAGAATTGTATAGAATACTATCTCACCAAAACGAATGCCATAAAAAGTAATACAAATGGAGAACAACATTGTACAACATACTAAAATATTAAAATGAGAATACCAATGTAAAAATAATTCTTTCTTTACGTCCAAATGATTTTTACGTTTTCAATAATATTTTTGAAATACTTATATTTTAGCATGAGAAGGTTAGAAACAAAAATCACCATATTTAACATCTTGGCCATCATCAATTAAAAATTAAGTGATCGGTTCTATATCTTAAAAAATCTAAAATCCTTTTAATATAGATTCTAACTTTTTAGAGAGACTAATAAAGCCATAAGCCATCATGACATGTCCTTGGAGATTAGCAGGAGAATAACAGCGGCATACAAGTGTTTTTGTAGCCTGATTCGATACTTTGGCTCAAAAATACTTTCCAGAAGCATTAAAATTCTTCTGTCTAAGACGCTCCTAAGGCCAATATTGACGTATGGTTCGGAATGCTGGGTTTTGAGTAAGAAAGACGAGGAGCGCTTACTTGTGTTTGAGCGTCAGATACTGCGACGCATTTATGCTGTCGACGTGCGACGCATTTATGCGGTGCTTTTTTCGTCAACAATCAATGGCAGACAAGATACGACGAGCTATACCAAATTTACAATGAACCGAATATCATCGAGGCTATAAAAATTGGACGGCTTCGCTGGGCAGGACATGTCGTCAGGATGATGGCAGAGTGCCAAAACGTCTGTTGGAGAGTCAGCCAGATGGACGGAGAACCCGCGGTAGGCCGAAGTTAAGATGGGTGAACATCAAACGAGACCTAAAAAACACACACAAGCAAAAAGCTCAAAGTAGATCGGCATGGAGGAAGTTACTGGACCAGGCCCAGGCCCACCCGCGGCTGTAGAGCCTCAGATAAATGAATGAATAATGCCATATTTTATTTAAATTAATTAATTTAACTCTAATATTTCTTTGTTACCTTAAAACTACCGAATATACTGCCGACCTTACATTTCGTGGCTTTTTGATCAATGAATCTACTGGATGAAAGAAATTTCAAGTGTTTCTTTAATTAAATACAATTGGAAACTCAAATAACAACATGAATTTGAAGGATTTCTGACAAATTCCGCATTTAGGTCAAACTTTGGTGATGACATTATATTTATTACGTGTAATGTTATTTTCAGACACATGTAAGTTTTCAAACAAATATAGAAGTAACAACACACCTTCAACAAATTCATTGAAAAGGTGTTCGACCTTCTCATGCTAACACCAACTGATACAGTCCTTTATAATGACGCAGTCATTTTCTGTCTCAAATCAAATGACGGACTGGTTGGCGGGGTTGGTAAGTTGCTTGCCCTTCACACCGCAGATCATGGGTTCGATTCCCACCCAAGACAAACATTTGTGTGCATGAATATATCTGTTTGTCTTGTGTCAGGATGTAAAGACCACCTGAGGACGGGCAGCAGCGTCCTTTTCTTAGTACGGTGGAACATACTGCCATCGCCAACCCGCCTGCCAAGCGATGGCTTGCGATTATGGCACATTTACCCCCAACGATCCGATCAATGGGGGAGGCCAGTGGACGAAAAAAGGCTAAAATGGATGGAACCAAATTATAGGTGCTACCTGCTATTCTTATGCTACGACCATTTCCTATCTTTTTATTGATAATATTTAATAATATATAGATAATATAGTGAAGAAATCGAATTACCTTAAAACAACGAAAAATACTAACATATTCCGTTCATAATAGAAAATAATTATGGCATGTCTCATGCCTAAGAAAATTACTTTAATAAATATTTTAAGATAGTACTACATTGGATGTAATATTTTTTTCTTTTCACCACTAATTAACTGCAGACACGTGTCGAACGCCTACGACATCACGTGATAAAACTTCAAACTTGTCATATGAGGAAACTGTGGTGAAAATAAAAAAAGTATAGGTATATTTCATGCTAAATATTATCTTTAACCACTCTCACTCTTTGACCACCAAGACCAGTGTTTCTCAAAGTTTTTTTGGTGTACCGCAGCCTTCAGAAATAATTGAATACCCAACTCTCATAGAAATTCCCCCATGGTACTTAGCGGAAAAAATCAAACAGAGTCGCCGATCTTCCTACTCTAAGGTACAGTCGAGTTCCTTGGCGGTATTCCACTTACAGAAAAGTTGTTCCTTTTCTGTAAATGGAATATCGCCTTGTACCTTGCGACAAGCTAAACTCCGCCTCCTTCTTACAAATTACCAATTAGGATACTATCAATGTTTTGACAAAATAAAGTCTGTGGCGTACCTGCACTGTACCCATGACTATTGTTATCACCGCTGTTTTTGTTTTCCGCTCGGGAAGTTTTACGATCTCTGCCATTAAGACGAAATCATTATTGGCGAATACTCTATTGTTACAACATTGACCGACCTTTTTTCGTCCTAACACCTTTAAAAGTGGCATCCTATTGATTATTATCAGGTTGGAAACTAATAAACCCGCCATCTCACAGTACAAGATTATTTTAGTTTTTAGAGAACTAAATACAATTA
>DWLR01003200.1:0-13923 GCA_018246295.1 Papilio alexanor hazarajatica | reverse complement strand
TGAGCCTTATCGGGCGGCGGGCTCAAGTCCGGGCCGGGGTGGCGCGACCCACTAGGTGGGTTGCGGTCGCCGGACGGAACATGGGTGAGCACCACCTCACTACCCCTCTGATTGCAGGTGATGGCGTGCAATCCTACGTCCTGCGCGTAATCCCAGTGGCCATCGCCACCGCTGGGACCGCGGGCACCTTTCTTTATTAAGACAGGGACTAAGAGAGTCTCTACTCAATGGTCATGAGGGAACGTGTAGTTTTTAGTGGGTATGTCCACCTCCTAAGAGTTACGGGCCATGTCTCTGAGCGTGGGAGAGCCCCACAGATCCCCTTGTCCCGAACACGGGACATGCATAAGGTTCGCACCTTCCACACGTTAAAAAAGGTTTTTTTTTTAAATAAAATAAAAAACAGATTCGGTTAGATTAGGTTTGTTTTAAATAAAATAAAAAACCAATTAGATTAGGTTAGGTAATTTTTAAATAAAGTAAAAAACAGATTAGTTTAGGAATGTATAAAACTTAAAAAAAAAAACAGTTGGCTTAGGTTAGTTAACATATGTGTAAAATAAAATACCTACTTTAGATTGGATTAGATATGCTAGGAATGTTTAAAATAAAAAGAAAGATTGAGTTAGTTTGGGTTTGATATGCTGATTGATATGTTTTAAAAATTCGAAAATAAAATATTCATTTTTAAGACATGATAAAGGGTAGCTTATAGGGTAAGTTATAGTTTAAATGGCAGTTTTATGTACTGTTTTGATCTTTTTAATTCAAAATGTACTTTCTTACTGTGAAAAACTATAAAACAGTTTTATTTTTTTATCTCAAAAATTAACAACAAGCGAAAACTTTTGTATAGGTAATAATGTAAATATGGTAATTTTCTGTCATTGTAAATTTATGGTGAAGTTTGAAGTCAAAACAAAAAGCAAGCCGGCATGGTAAAGCACTTAAATTAATTTAAGAATGGAAGAATATTTTTCTCTTAGTATTAAGTCGTGGATAAGTCAAACGCTTGCAACTTGACGCGGCTTACTAAGACATAGACGTAAGTCGATAGCAACGGACTAGTTATGTACATATATAGACAACTCTAGAGCTCGACAGCTTTCCCGGTACTACATAAACCGAGTATTGATTTTTACAATTTACGCAGATAGCTGTTACTCGTAGTTTACATGCGAGCACGTCCCAAATACAATGACTCGGACCTTTTTGAGCGCCGATGAAATTTTAATTAGGCCGCGGCGGTGTCATCGCGGGACTGTCCGCGGGTAGGGAAGGGGGGAGGAAGTTTGTGTTACATTATATCGTCGAGAACAGATTAATAAGCTTGTATCAGCATCTCAAGACCGAGAAGGAATTCACCTGAACTCGGCAGATGCGGCGCAGCTGTCGTCAGGGCCGCTCGCCCCGCGCGCCGCGCCCTGCGCCCCCATGCTCGCGCAATCGCGTCTAACAGTTTTATTTTCCCGAATAAACTTTATCAAACAAAGCGTGCGTGCCCCGCGCCCTGCATCTGCTCGCCCAGCTGTTCCTACTGCAGCTGACCGTTCCGTCCCTCTCTCGCGCGTAGGCCGACGCTTCGCCCGAGCGAGACGGCGCGCTCTCGGTGCGATCGCATCGCGGCCCTTCAATTCCCTGTGCACGGCCCATTCGCAGTCCGTATCCCGACGCCGGCGGGCAAACTACGAGTGACAATGACGAGTAAACGCAAACGTGAACGCGAGCCCGAAGCGGACCGTAAGCTGAAGCGACAGCGGCGCCGCAAGCGATCCCGCAGCGAGCCGCTCATGAACGACGCCGTGAGCGCCGAGAAGCGGCAGGCGCTCATGCGACTGTTCGGCCGCATCTGCTCTGTCGAGATGGATGCCGACCATAACGACGACTCTTCAGACACCCGCGAGTTCGACAACAGCAGCTTCGGCGACGAGAACGAGGACCCGCTGCTGGACTCGGTGCCTGTGGACATGGACCCCGAGCAACTAGGCTTCTTGGTGTGCGCGCAAGAAACACTCCGCTTCCTGCACGGTCGCGGCGTGCCTATCGAGCACCCGGTGTTCGCCCGTCTGCGCTCGCGCCTGCTGCGTGGCATCGACGAGATGGCGGTGGCCTGAGCATTGCTCGGCCCAGAGCCTCCGAGACCCTAAGTCCCTTGCCCCGAACTTTTCTACCCTCAGTGTTGCTAAGTGTCGTTCAGTGTCTCTTCAACACGAACTCTTCTATTTCCCACAACAGAGGCTCTGGTTGTTTAAGATATCCTAGCGTAAGGTTTACTGTTGCGAAACGAGCAACAGGTGGCCCACCTGGCCGCTCTAGTCGTATCTAGTCAAATTTTACGAATTATGTATACCTATTTGTTAAGCAAATCTTCTATTGATATACTCCTAATAATGTCAAATAATTAACTCGTAATCAAATGAAAGTCGTCCGGTACAGAAGCGTGTTTGACTTGTGTCTTGGCACAATGATTTTTAATGTAGCGGGGCTGATGATTTTATAAGTTGTCATTACTGTAATTATTTAAAATTTATTAAATATTTGATAATACTTCTAATATCCTTGATAACTCTGCTGCGAGAATGTAAATGAAATAAATTAAATTACCTTTTTTGCAACTCGTATTTAATAAGACTTCAATACCAAAAAATACTTCATGGTATATACGTGTAAACGAAAGAAATAATTTTACTCTAAATATGTATTTTATTTTTAACATCTTATTTCATCTTATAACATCATATTTCCAAAACGAGATTTCATCAATAATTAAAAAATATTTCCTACTTACAAATATAAAATTATGCTATTTAACCTAGACTAGATAAGAAACTTTGGTAAATGTCGTCATAATAATTACAATATGTATTGAAAATCTAAATGTAAACATGTTAATTTAAACATTTCTCTGTGTACATATAAACAATAAAAATTATCCATTCAATATATTGTTTCTTTTTCGACATTTTTTTGGTTTAAATTCTACATATTTTTTTGTTTAGTATATTACACATAGTGGCTGTATAAGCTCTGAGATTTATCTGAAAGATTTGACTTTTATCGTTATAATTAATTACGATTTTGTAAATACATATTTATGGCAAATTTAAATCTAGAAATAAGAAAATTTATCTTTACAATTTTTTCCCTAAACTTCCATATCCTTACAAATAAATAATAAATTTTGCTATTTATTTCTTTCTTTGTCGTTAAAATTTTGATAACAGAAAAAAAGAATCGCCGACATATTTTTCCTTGTACATTTAGTTTTATGCATTTTTTACAATCGTCTCTTATTTCAAATTTTTTAAATTTTGCTGTAGTTTACACTGAATTTAATTTTTTTTTAAATAATAACAATAATACATGAAAAATATTTTACTATGAATAATTTTATACAAGGTTCTAGTTTCAAAATGTGGTAAAATTTTAAATATATTTCCATAAAATCGTGATATCAAAGCTGCTGACATGGAATACACATTTAACAGATTTATTGATTATGGCAGGCGTATTTACTTCAACAGTCAATAACTTTGACAGTGTGAAAGTTAAATGATTTTGTAACAAGCATGTTAATAAATTATTGTATACGATATCCTTAACTTTGGTATTATTATGTGTTATTTAATTAATATAACTTTATTATTTATAACATTTCAAAGTAAAATTTTATGTAAATTACAGATGAATTGATTATCTTTTTTCAACCTTAACCTATGCTAGACCGTATATATGATATTTTTATTCTTTGGAAAATGCTATCATGTCTTAATTTAATTGAAATAGAGAAATTATCTATCCCTTCAGATAAAATATACGTAATATTTTAAGCTTAAACTTCAATAAGCTATTGACTTTTTGTACACATTTACAAAATTTACTATAATATAAAAGAACCGTTTGATTTGAATGTATTTTTGTAAACAAAATATTTATATTATATTTGCTTATGTTTATTTTGACTGTCACTTCTCTCGTAAAAACATTTCGTATAATTTTCAAATTATATTTAATTTTCAAATTATACTCTAATCGATTTCATTATTATCGAAATGTTACATTTGAAATCATAAACCCCAAAACGCTAATGGCGCTAACGGCTTTGGAAATATTTAGTTACATGATTTTGTTATGCTATAGGTAATAGTTTCTTTGGTAAATTTCTTTTTTTTCGTTATATAAATAAGAACTTATCTATATTATATTAGCATACATTACTTCTTTTCTAATAAAATTCGTTATAGATAAAATATTCTCTATATCTAGTAGCTATCTTGCTGTGGCTATCGTTAGTTGATTAACATTGTTATTTAATTTTATTTATTAATAAGTTTATTCTAGAAAAATAATTTATGGTTAAAGATGTAGACAAATTCTAAATTCCATGTGCGTATATCAGTGCTGATATAAGGTTTGAATTTGATAGTTATACTGTTGCAATTCAATACAGGGATTTTATATTTATCTATTTGGTTTTGCTACTATCAATGTAGCATATTAGAATTGTATGTTATATTGCTACCTCGATAAGCGTATTCGAGTAATATCTTGGTGATTTCTTCGTTCGTCCATTTCTCATTTAGATTGCGATCGTTTAAAAATACATTAATTAGCATTTTGTGGAATTCTTCTGCCGTCAATTTAATCGGTCTTGGAAGTTCATCCTCGTTGAATCCCGTCGGTGACAGTTCGGGGATCATTCTGGAATGAAAACTTTGATTAAATTCTGTTTTGAACTGATTTTATTACAGTAGAAGTTAGGTCTTTAGAAACAGTGGTTTAGGCAATAGTCACCGTGTTTGCTTCCTGCGACTCTATTTGATGAAAAACGTAAAAGATCGATGTTTCCCATCTTTCCACTCTCCGGATGGAAAAGTGGAAATATTTTGCAACATATTTGTACATCAGAATATATTTATACAATTCTTCGAACGTAGATATATGTATACTGAAATGTTATATTTCCAAGCTTAGAATTTACTGTTATAATGTTCCTAACTATTTTTGTTTTCATATTTCTTTGATAATAACCTAAAAAAAAAAAATAATGCCTACAAATACTTACTTTTCTGATAAAGAAGTTTTCTTTTGAAAATATTTGTTTGTTTAATATTTTATAATAGTTTTATAAACCCAAGTCAAGTCCACAATTGCCTAACTAGTTAATCTGTGATTTGTGAGAGATTGTTCTTAGGACATGACACTGACATCTGTCAGTCTGTGCGCCACAATTTAACTTTAGAATTAGCTTTAGCTTGCCCGATCTTGATGAAAATTGGTATATAGCAGGAACACGTAATTGCGCAAAAGACAGTCTATAAAAAAATTCTGTCTGTCCGTCTGCTGTAGATATGTAGGTCATATTTTTCTGTGTCACTATTTCCCTTTATATCTTACCAATGGTTTGATTGATCTTAATGATTTGTATATCAATATTTATAAATTGGTTTATATATACGTAGGATAGATTCGTGTATAGTTAGAACACGTGATTGCTCAAATGGTGGATCATATAAAATATAGTTAGGCATAACGATATTTTATAATATAATGAGACCCAAAAAAAGACATTTTCAAAAATTACTTTGTATTTTTTGCAACCATCTAGTTAACTATGAAATGACCGCATTGATAAAAAACAGACGTAACAATTTAATGAAGTGAAATGTCAGTTCGGTGTTCACTTGTCGAACTTGTAATTTGTCAAAGTATCAATGTGTTGCATTAATGTGCACGACGCGAATGTATACCAGTGTCATGGCGCTACCCCAAATTTGTAAAATTGCAAAATTTATTCAAAAGAACACTATCAAGTTCTTAGAATAATATTTGTTAAAACAACAATTTAAATGTCGTTCATAAATCTGCGAAAAATCTAAACTTAAAAAGAGCTCGAAGTATTTAAATATTCACATATACCTGTTAACCAAATAAACAACATTAAATGCCTTTATTTCGGATTATTTCTTTTTTTTTGTATATTAATAATAAAATCTGAACATATGAATCATCTTGGTATATATTTTTGAAATTTTCAGGATTAAAAATCTATTGAACTTTGAAGAGATAACATGCGATTTTCTTCACATGTAAATTTTGTAATGTAGCCGACAACACTGAACAATTTTCCAATTGAATTAAATTGTGGCTTCATTTCTCGGTCTCGGATTAGGGACAGAAAAGATTACAGAAAATGTTCTGTGATCTTGTAACAAGACTATTAATATTTTTCAACAATTAATTTTTCATAATTTTCAATATTTTTTAATTTATTCAAAAAACAACTAGATGACGGATTTCTGACATTAATAGAAATTTAAAAAATACATATTTTGAAATTACCTAAGATATGTAACATTGATGAGATTAGTAGTAATTAATTATTGATAGAATTACTAAAATAGCTTCTTTTTTTTAAATGTCGGTTAGCAGATGACAAATATCGCCAGCATAAGAATATCACCAGAAAAAAGCAACACAAATAAAATAAAATTATTATCCTACAAAAAATATTTTTGGTGGAAATAGAAGCAAGACGTTAAACAAATATCAAGTGATTACCGCCAACCTTGAATTACACTGTCAAACTGTGTACTTAAGTCAATAGTTGTACTTATTTGTCATTTTAAATAAATCTATACAAAAGATCAACCTTCAAAAAGTTACCTCTTCAATACAGAATTGTATAAATGAAAATATTAAAATCACTAAATAAATCTTATTAATAATGTCCACATATACATACTTATGTGTGAGATATGTGTGAGATACGAAAAATATTTACTCGAAAAACATCTATTTAAAAAAAACGCAATATACTAAATGAATTGATCAAAGAATCTACAGTTGAAAGCGCATGAGTCAATAGAAATTCCAGAGCACATGTCGTACAAAGAAACCTGCAAGGAACATCCTGTTTATTGTAGAAATCGAATCTAAAGAAAAAACGCTTGCCCACCTTGTACTTGGCGCCCCTGTGTCGAACAATCTTGCGCAAACGTCGTCTTTACACCTTTATTCCTTACAAAAAACTTCACAGAACCACTGAGCTATTAATCGTACAGGAACTGTCGACAAAATGCCCGAACGAAACCGCCTGGTCTCTATCGACGGTTTCTTTTTTTTTTTTTGAGAATCGCTTCCGAACAAAACTTCACTGTATAAATTACCTTATTACAAACCATTCAAGTTCAGTTTCGTGTGTCATTGATAATAGAGGGGTGCATCTGGGAGTCGGCTGGGACCTATTTGTGTGATTTACCCCAACATATGGTTTAGCGAGGGCTGAATAAGCATCGATTTTGAACACAAGCGTTGTAAACTAAAACGCCAACGACATTGCAGTGGATTTTTTAATTCTGTAAAGTTATTTCTTATTTCCTAAATAAAGATTTCGTGTTTTATTTTTACTTATCAATAATGCAATTCATAAAACGTGTTGATTATTGTTACTAAAATAAAGTTAGTATTAATTGTAAAATTAACGTAAAAATCTATAAGCCTACGAGCAATTTTGGTTTGCCACATTCTGCTACTCGTCTCATTAATTCTTTTTGATCCTCGCAGAATGATTCTGAGCATTGACCGCCAATCATATATTCTGAATTCACGAATTCACTCTGAAGATGAAATCTGACTTTAAAATCTAAATAGATTCAAAAGAGTTAGGCATAACTTTTTAGATCTAGAAGGCCTAATCTCCTTCTCCTTCATTTCTTTCTTCGCTCATTTTCCTTACATCTCTTTTTTACTCATAAGCTTCTTTATTAAATTCTTTATTCATACATAAAGGCAATGTATCTATATTCTACTCTACTCACTACTACTTCTGTCACTTAATATCACGTAAATCGCTTTCTATTTAACCTCGTACAGCCATAAGCCATTTTCTAGCTGCTGTATACAATACGAAATCTATGGAATCATAATCATAAATAAAGAAATCCACAGATTTAGGACGTGTGCAAACGAAACTGATTGCCGGTTACCGACTACGAGCGAGCGATACACAGTTTTTTTTTTTTTAAATTCATATTCAATTTTTGTTCCCGCTGAACCGATAGCAGGCAGTACACCATTGCATAAAGCGTAGTCGCTGACCAAAAATGATTCTATGTTCACACTGGAAACGACAGTGAGCCACGTAGACACGTTGCATGTGACCATAGCTTTATAGTCCAATTGATTACGAAACTAGTATATAGCCGGCGTAATACTATCAACTATTAGTTCATTAATCCTTCCGATCGTAGTTTCCAGTTGGCGACTTACTGGCGTCATCTTGTTTGCTGACTACTTCCACCATTTGATTCAACTCAAACACCAACATCGGATCCGCGGCCAACTCAAACACAATCAGTCGCTTAGCCCGTTTGACTTTTGAATTTGTTGGAAATTACTATTGCCTCAAATTCGTGAAGGGGTACTTTAAAAATATCTACTCCTCTGGAAATTTAATTTACGTCACATATACTAAGGATATAAAGAGAGACAATGAAATTGTTTATTTGAGATAAACTCAAAAATAACTAAATCGATCTTAAAGATTATTTCACCAATTACTATTTCAGTAAAGTAACTGAAATAGTAATTGGTGAAAAAATTTGTACCTAAACTAAATAGCTTCGCTCGGATAGATATATAACCTAAGTAGGATTTATATATATCCGAGCGAAGCCGGGGCATTTGCTAATAATAAATGTTTATTTATCATTCTATCGGTACAAATAACTGTTATTTTTTAATATATACTTCAAACTCTACCTCACTTCTTCGCTGGATAGTTTGACCAGTATAGTCATTCACAGCTATGCTCGTCCTGTGAAATTTCTGACGCGGTGTACGCGCGCATTTCGTTGCATCAAATATTTCACTACGGTCTTTTTTCTCTCTGTCTGATACTTAGTAACCGACGATCGTCAGTGATCAAATAGGTGAATTACAGATACATTACTAGCCTAGATGTCGGAAAGAAAACTTTTAAATGAAAGGGGAGAAAGTATTTAGTAAGGTATAGGACTTTTGGTCACTTCATTTACTATTCGAAAAATAAACGAAAAATAAACGTGTACTTATCGACGGTATTCTATGAGATCGTGGTATTCCTACGAACGTGAGCATTTTCCTTGCTCTGACTAATGTGATTCATGTTCAAACTTATTATTGTTTTCTTTTTTCGTTATTGTGAATACATTTTTGACATTAAATTATTCAATAGCATGCTAGTGAAGATTAAAGTTTGAGTTTACTATTTTCAATGAAGCGTAAACCATTTAAAAACCTCTCCGAACATCAGCCTAGCTGTGGGACGTAACGTTAGGGGAAATAAGCGGCTTACAACAGCTTTTAGCGTTCTATATTCAGTACAAAAGCGAATAATTTGAACGGTAAGTTTTGATTTATTTCCAGAAATGTTCATTCTAAAAAATATGTACATATCTATTATGGGCTAAAAACTTATTTCAATTATCTGCCAGGTTTTAATTATTTTATTAGTCAGTAACAGCAGCCATGAAATGGTCCGCTCGACTGAGGAAGTAAAACGATGAAGTTGAAATGTAATATAAAATATGTACCTCCTAAATAAGTATTTTGTGCTTTTGAATAAGACTTCTAAGCATCTATATGACCTAAGTTGTTAATAACCTATGATAAAAAATGTGTTTAAAACATCAAATTGCAGATATTTCAATTACTTTGAATCTAAAGTAGATACAGTACTAACGTTAACTGTAATTGACATATAGTCATAAACTTTGCAAGAATAATTGGTTTAGTTGACTAACTTGGCAAGTTGTTTGGCGATCGTGGAGTTTTCACACAAGAATATCGTAAGTCATTCTTAACCTTTTGATTTCATGCTTGTTTCTTACGTCACTCGTACAAAAGAAATGTATTGATTGTTCTCAAATAGAAAATAAATTACGTATGAAAACCCTTTAGAAAACCAGTGTAGAGTTTAAGAGTTTCTTAGATACTGCTTTTACGTGTGATTTAAAGGCCCTTTGGATAATGCGTCGTGAATACATCATTGATATGTAATGAAGTATTTTATTACTGAAATTATTAGTGAAATTAAATGGTTTTTAAGGTGTAGCCATTTAAATTAAAATTCTTATTAAGGTACATTTACTCCATTTGCACTCAGATTGAAACCTAAAATAGTTTCATTGCGCACCAAACAGAACGCTAAACTTCAGAGAACTTCTTCCTTGAAGTAAGTAACGTAGTACTGAAAGAAACTTGAAGCGAACTTGTACATCTTCCCGATTTATTGTTGCAGTTTTCAATTCGCGTCGGCAACTTTACTTACTGCTTTAGCTCTTTGTTAATGCGATCTTTTTTTATTTATTTAGAACAAATCGATTTATACAATTGTAATTTAATTTCGTGAAGTAATTTGATATGATTTCTTTTGATTTTCAATATAATCAACATCTGCAAAAATTAAATTGTATTACCAGTGTTTGTGTAGAAATAAGACGCGAATTGATAGAATAAAGGAGATGAGAGGGGTTGAAAAAGGAATAGGGCAGATAAATAGATTAACAGCGGGGTAAATGAGTGACAATTGGCTATTTTTGATCATTTAACGAAGCAGGTAGATCTAGGTTAAGCGACATACTTCTATTATTCGGTAATGTTTCTGTATTCTAGAAATAAAGTGTAAGATAAAACCCACCTTATCAAATTTTAGAGTCAGTTGTGTCTTTTATGAAGTGTGGTACGCATAGATTTATATACCTTCAGATAGAGCGTGCTATACAAATTCAGTGTGTATTTGAGAGAACTTAGTATTTTACTTATATAAATTTGAGATGGATCTTGATAATATTTTACAGCACAAATGATCATCTTTTAAATTACAAACACGAATATATTGAAACGTCATAGGTGACTTTTAAGTGACTTCACTTTTGGGCCCAGATTTTGTACCTATATATAATATCCTTGGTGATACTAGTACGTAATGTTTTCGTAAAAATACGTATGTATGTTATTATAATTACAAATGACAGAATTCACAACAGATAGCTCTATAGCTCTATTTTTTTTCGTATTCAGTATGGGCTTTATTTTTCCATTTCATTGTAGTATTTCCTCCGGTTTTATTTCCCGAGGGAGAGCTTTAAGAGGCTTTACTGTGTAGTACTTAGTTCATATTAATGTGAAATCTCATCGAAATACAGTAATGGCTAATGGAAATTACAGCTTTAAGGTAAATTATATTTTTGTACTCGTAATTTTGATTGATCGTTCTTTTAAACGACGATTTTGTAGCCCAGAACTTCTTAGATATTACTTTGCTGGCCCAAGTTTCGATTCTAGACCGCGACTACATTTATGTATTATTTCAAAAAATCAAAAATCTTTGGTTTGAATCCATTTAACTACAGATGTATTGCTAGGTCACCTCCTATTTGCATGCTAATATCCTTGGTGATCCCGCCAGACATTATTTCATTTTTTATACGTTTGCCATTTTCACATTTCACAAATGTACCTGAGAATTACCTGCCTGCATAAATTAATTTAAAACGCTACGTCTTAAGATTTCTTCAAGAATACAGCTTTTTGATTATACAAACGCCGGCAAAATTTAGGTTAAATAAATCTCTAAATAAAAATATGAGGTGGTGAGATAGAATACATTATATAGTTTTGACAAAACCAACACTTAATGTTAAAATAATTTTGCGTATGAACCAACCTACAAGAATTGTAAATTTTATGCATGAAAAATAAAAACGAAAAGATAAGACGCTCCGGTCGGTGGCTAGTTTTAAATAAACCTTTTATCTATGGTATGTTTTACAACTTACGAAAGGAAAATTTCGGGCAACCCTTAACAATAAAAGGGTTGACTACTTAGGTTCTGCGATAGATCAGATTCATTTTTACCCCATATGGGTCATGAGAAAAATACATGTGCCAACAATCATATGAAATAATGGTACGCCATCCCTTAAGGGTAAGGAAACAAACAACACAAGCAATGTTTGTACATCTTTTGTTCTCGGTCGTTTCGAACAAAAATTCTTGAAGGATATTGTTAAACGTTACTGTAAATACAAGTATATACCTTATCTGTAGTATGTATGTATTGTATGTAGTATGTACTGTGTCTGTATTTTACAATTATTTATAAGGCCCCAGCTAATCAAGATTCCTGTCGCTACTGTCTACCCTACCCTATGAGTCGCACTTACCAATACCAATTTTATGTAGAAAGTGTGGCATAATAAAAAGGTAAACAACGGGAGCTAATCGAAGAAACCGAATGAAAATTCGTAATCTCTGCTCTATTTTTATTTAGAGCAAGAGGAGATCATTACTTTACTACTTTATACTTTTAATTTTTACTAGTTTCTACAATCTTCCTTTATAAACGTAATTCCTGCAGATCTAGTTGAAATACATACATCTAAGATGTGATCGCGAAGTATCCAAAGCGTTGTAGAGTCATATAATTACACTTAGAGCTTTTAACGTGGAACTGTGGCTCGAGTTGAAAACGTTTCTGTGATATGAAGCCACTTCTCTCGCCATAATTAAATTCTCTATTTATGTCACCCGAAACCTGCGTAATGAAGAGTTGTTTTAGTCAGCATTTATTTTTATAGTCAGAGATTTTTATTATGAGTATTGTAAACTAGGAATGTGTTAGCTTTACTGAAGAGTTACGTTAATGTCACAATCCTAGCTTGAAGCAGAGTTATTTATACTACCGTGTTCTTCTCTTTCCTTCCTCCATGATATCCAATGTATAGTGGTTTATTATATTATTATTATAACTAGCTGTAGACCGAGGTTTGCTCTACGTTGTAATCTGTTGTAGAAATTAGTGTTTTTACAGATAAGACACTCATTACCTAAATTTAATATTAGAGTATTCCTAAATAGCCATACATATATTTATATGTAGGAAATGCTCGTTTAATTATTTGAATTAACGTTTAATAACCTTTTTAGAAATGGCAGTTCAAATTGTGAACTTATAAACTGTCGAAGTTGACAAATGGGTGGTATGACGTGCTTTTCTATTATTTTTTTCTTTTCAACATTTTTTAACAGTTAGCAGAGTATAGCGACTAAATTATCTTGTCACATTTGGGAGGACTTCCTATATATAGAGGTTACTTACTGGTCGCGATGATATTAATTTGATTTATATAATGAAAATATACATCTGCTATATAGTAATATGGCTATGGCTATATAGTAATATAGCTTGTTATATTTTTAAACATTAACACAAAGCTTATAGTTATATAAAAAGAGTAAACAAAGATAAAAATAAATACATCACAACAGTAGTTACAGTCGCTCTCTCATACGACACTCATACCAAAAAGATGCAATAAGATTTCATTGCTTGAACTTTGAATTGACCTTTTTGTTACAAGGTTCTTAATATTCTTTTATTATTAACACATGGTGGTTTAGGCTAAGTGCCTTCAAATAAAATGTCAAAGTAAATGCCTCCTCCAGGCAGTGACAAGTCAGTCACTGCCAAATACCACAATAACACCTATTTCGGAAATTGTTATATTTAGTCAATATCATAAAAATAGTCGTGCAAAAAGAGAGAGTATTGTGCTGCAATCTGTGAAAAATATCAATAGGTAAACAACATGTATCTGGTGTGTAACTATTTTGTGTATACAAATTATTAAAAAAATATACTCAAATTAGGTTTCGAAAAAAATATAGAGGATAATAGAGAGGTACAATTATGAATTAAGAATTTCATATTAAAGTATATTTATGAGGAAGCGACCATAACTAACTAGGCTTAAAAATTTGCGTTTTCTACTTGATTAGGAACATTTTCATATAATTGACCTTGTAATTTGAATGCAACAAATAGCGAATATAATCATCTAAAACTTTATACATATATATATATATATATATATATAT
>DWLR01003199.1:0-13923 GCA_018246295.1 Papilio alexanor hazarajatica | reverse complement strand
TATATATATATATATATATATACGTACCTGCAAATGGTTCTTATTAACATATCCACTTTAGTTAATATCCAATTGAATAGATAAAAGATTCTAAAATTAAAGTAAAAGAAAAAAATAAACACAAGTAAATCGAGAAGTGATGCGTGGCAGTAATCATCAATGACGTTCTGAATCAATTTGTGTAGATTTAACCGATTAATTTTAATTTCACATCGTTTTACTAAGCCACCTTAATGCAATTTAAAATATCAACCTTAAAAACATAAGTTTTTTGCACATAATCGAAAGTGTGTTTCCAAAAGTTTTTATCAAAAATTGATAACATTTTTAAACATCAGTATTGAGTAAAATAATGAATAAAAATAAAATAATGTAGTAATAAACCACGACTTATGCAATTAAAGAACAAAATAAGAAAATGTCGACTAAATCTCGTTTCGCGCCAAAAGTGAAAACGTTCCGTTACTCGCATGTCAAAAAACCTTTTAGAAACCACAGATTACATACAGTAGCAGAGCGTGATTTACCGCCTATTATCTAATAGATTGAACGTTTATAAATGTAAAATTATCTGTAACGAAATATATAATCACCGTGATATTTGCATACGAACCTATTCTTTAGAGTGAGATCATAAAACTCGATCATGCTACTCAATTACGGAACTAAGAGATGTGGCAGTGCTTTTACAATTTCAAGTGAAATTTAAATTACGAATAAGTCGATGAACCTAGTTATTGACACTTTACGTAATTCAGCCGGTTTCAATAAAGTTTAATTATTTAAAAATTTAAAGAAATGAGCGTTTCTGATAGTTTTAATAATAAACAACGGAAAAGTTCTTCAGCGGACCTTAAATGGGAGCAGCACAGAATCTATTGGATGGATATATCTATATCCATCCAATAGATTCTGTACTATTAGTATATTCTTCTAGTAATAATAGTTATAGAACAAATACTACAGGCCTACAATCCAATGTTGATGCATGTATGGATGACCGACATTATTCTATTTCATTCATTCATTCATTTATTATTCGATCCTATAACTTCAACAATTGACATTTGAAAAATCTATTTTGTGAAGTCATTTAATTTTTTGATTTGAAAAAGTCGATTCGAGTTTCCGAATGCGAAAATCCAGAGAATTCAAACACATTACCCACACTCATAAATAAGTTAATTATTAGTGTAGTTAGTGTTAATAGTTTCTAATGATGTCAAAAAGTTTAATTTCTAAACACCTATATAATCTTACCCTAACTTTGTTTAATTATAGATTTAATGGTTTATAAAGTAAAAAATGATTTTACATACAATTATGATGTTGAGTACATTCCTAAATGTCAGTGAGAAATATTTAATTTAATAAAATGTTTAATCATGGTAAATAATGGTTTGTATTTTAATGACAAAATCAAAAACATTTGAATTTGTTTATGACAAAATGTGAAAGGGATATTGTTTTTAAATTTGATAATTAAAATAATTTATTTTAATAATCTCTTCGTTAACTGACGCTGTTGCATTTCGTGTTTCTATAAAGAATATTAATTAGAATATTTTATTGCGTAATGAAATAATGAACAGAAGAATTTAATTAATGATTATCGAACGGGCGATTAAGCGATTTTATTATTTCCTTATTGCAACAACATTTTAAGTGAAAGTCAATTGAAGACAACGCGGAATGCAAATGCAATTAATTAATTTTTATGTGTGTTTATTTGAAAAAATAGTTTGCTGTAAAGTCAACATTTTTAAAGTAACAAATTTTATTTTATTAAAAAGCATTTTCAACACATGCATAACGATTAGATGTAGCCGTCTTGATACTAGAAAGGAAAATAATGGCCGAATTGGCATTGCTATGACAGCATTATCAAGGTGTGTTTTGGCAACAAACATATCGGCCGGATTTTTTTATAATTGCATATAAAAATATACCAGAATTGTCGTAATCACAGCCCAAATAAAATAGCATACGTTTCACGAGCGGCTGCGCCTGAGATGTTATCATATAATGGCTGCAATCGAGACACAAGTAATTGGCACGCCACAGTTTACCGGCCCGGTTTACATCTAACCTTTGTCTTAGGCTTGGGACATATTTCTTTTATTGTCTTAAATATACGTTTCTACAATCAGACGACATACACTTAATTTATTTGTTTTTTGCTGCTATCTTCAGTAAAAAGATAAACTTTGACAATTAACTACGTATTTTATGTATGCATTCTGAACCCTTGAAAGTTGACAGTTTTTAGAAAGTAAAAGTTGTCTAAAGTAAAAGAAGATTCTTTTTTACTTGATTTAAAGTCTAACAGAATGTATTAGGTCATTATTTTTGGGTAATCTTTTTCACGGTATATTACTCGCGCATGTGTGTAGGTATGTATGGTATTTTTTGACGTTGTACGTCAACGTGGCTTAAAAGTTTTTAAAATAATTTTATGAACATTTGTTATTTGATAACGATATTTTACAGAAGTTATGTTCGGAAACAAAATAGGTGGTCATCACCAGATCTGCAACTACGCGCTAAATTGGAGTACCAATTGGACGCGAATCTAATGTTACATCTTCTGTGCTGCAGAAATAATTTGATATGTAACATTTGCACGCTAAACACTTGGTACCAGAACTTCGAGAGCAGGCTGCAGTAGAGCATCAACTTCTAGAAGAATTAATCCAATCAATTCAACTGGAACTTATATGAGCGGAGACAAATTTTTGTGTATTTTGTACTATTTCATTATGTCATTTTAAACACTTTATATAAGTATATATATTCTCGAGCTGGGTTGGCGTAATGCGGCCGGCCGTAAAATTATACTGAAAACCAGTAACAGTATGAACTACACTAGAGTCCAGGATATATGGAAGAGTAGTACTTACTGTGCCGACCCTACGCAAGTGGAAAAGGGCAGAGAGACGATGTGTGTATGTATGTATGTTTGAGTACAAACTATACTATGCTAGATCATATTGTGTTAAGACTCCCCGATGTGCTGATTCAATAGAAAGTGATTTCACTTAATGGCACAAACGTGCGAATTCGATTCCTATGGTTTCCACTTTAGTAGCATCTGTATGTAGACAATGATACGACCAAATACGTTAAAACGCAAAAACTAAGCGTTTATATTCCAGACGAAGCTCTGATGTTGATAGTTAGGAGGAGGGCTTAGGTACATATTTTTTTAAAATTTTCAATAGAATGAATGAATGAATTCGAAGTCGATGGATGTTTTTTATAAGGGGATATCTTTGAATAGAACTCATCGTTACCATCTCATTTTCAATACGTTAAGCCAATAATGCTTCACTAAAAATTATAAGCGCCGTAAGAGATGGACCGAGTCCAATCAGTGCGTGTTTTCCGGGGTATTAAGTGATAACAAAGAGCAAATAGAAAATGTTATTAAATTATCGAAATTAAATGTAATTTATATGTAACTAATGATAATATTTTGATTTTTGACTGATAATGATATTTCTGCATATAACAGTATTCAATATATAGGAAGGTGTAAAGTTAATTTAATCTATACTAATTTTAATGCAAATAATATTAAGAGAAGAAACACACGCATACGATAATGCATTAAAATACATTTAATTTAAGCAAATTCCAATGTACATATAGAAATATTAAGCTGTGAATATTTTATTCAAAACTAATAGAAATAAAAAATTGTAAATAATATAAATAAACTTAAGTAAATATTATATGGAAGGCGAGAAATCAAATTAAAGTTAAAAAAAAACAGGGAAGAAATATAAAAATACTCACAAAATAATCCAAACGAGCAAGCAATTTTATAATATTAATATCACAAATTTCCCATGAAATGAAACACTTCACTTGTATTCGTAATAGCGGTGAAAAATAAAGAAAATTTAATAGGACGTCTGCTCTTTTCCACAAGCGACAGCGTAATGCTCGGCTCAACTTAGCCGCGTCTACAGAAGTTGTTACTTTGATATAAGTTACACGATTTTCAACTGTAAGACTTACGAACAAGAGTGATTATTAAGAAGATAGACTGACGCAGAGGTAAAAGTGAGTGAAGCTATCATGGTTTTGCAATGTTTTGATAAATGCCATATTTTATTGCGAGCGGTCCTTTAATGAGCGGCTTGATGAACTCAACTGCATGACTCTGATTCCTGAGGTCACATTGCGGCGTTGGGGCTTTGGACTCTCATCAGTAGATATGGGCGTTTATACCACCATCTTAATGATTGTCATTCCGTGACTATTTAAAATAGACAACAGAAGTGGCACAAGGTCTTTTGAACCCATAGTCCACTACACAGAGGCCACCACCACCACCCCAGCCTATGATCGTCCACTGCTGGACATAGGCCTCCCCCATTGATCGCATCATTGGGGGGGAATGTGCCATAATCGCCACGCTTGGCAGGCGGGTTGGCGATCGCAGTATGTTTCGCTGTACTAAGAGAAGGACGCTGCTGCCTGTCCTCCGGTGGTCTTTACATACAGATTCAAGACAAACAGACATGTTCACGCACACAAATTTTTGTCTTGTGTGGGAATCGAACCCACGACCTGCGGCGTGAAAGGCAAGTATCTTACCACTGCGTCAACCGGTCAGTCAGAGACACACAGAGGCATTCGCTCCTAATCATCCTATCTGATGAAAGTCGTCCGATATCATCTCGTGGCTGACTATTTAACCTTTGCATGGCCACGTGCGTAGGCCGGCGTCCCGGCAGCGAGCATACACTATTAGAATTTTTCGCACGGCTTCACTTTCCAACCTCACGCACAATCACCTTCGTTTTCCGACGCAATGTGCCCACGTCTCGGCTATACTAGAGATAGACATGACAGCTTACTCCCAATAATAACAAGCAAACAAAATTTTACTTACAAACGTTATTAAATAAAAAAATATTTATTTCAGACTTTTTATCCATGTGTTAGTAACAATAAATCTTAAATTAGTGTAAGTAATAACAAAGGATACTTAATAAAATTAAAGTCCACAGTCAAAAAGAATATTGATAAAAAAATATCCGTGTAACAACATATAACTTAAATAAATATGAACATACACATTTTTATACCTAAGCCTAAGTTTGCGCTTTAATATTAGCAAAAGAATTTTAGTAAATTGTGTATGATAAAGTTATTTGTAAAAAAAATATTAAAAAAATAACATTATCTGTTAATGTTACAAGAAAAGTTTTTTTTTACATACTCGAACTGTAAGTATCTATCTATTTAGGTAATATAACCAAACAAAAAAATATTGATGTTATTGAAATAATAAAAATTATTTCTAGTTTTGATTGAATCTGGCCTATATTTTGAATAAACCTTGAACTTTTAATTGATTCCGCACATCTCTTCTATTTAATAGTTGAAATTCCGTCAGGTAGCACTTTGCATTCAAGTTGACGTCTTGTGAATTCAAAATAATGACGCTTTCACTCGGCAGATGTCGCTTTTTGGGAATACCGCGACACATAACAATAAGTCTAACATAGTAATAGATATAAAAATAGAAACAACATACATACATACAATATATAACATACTCCTTTCTTAAAGTACAGTAAGCAAGGTTTTTCTTTTGTAACTAATAGTTTTGAAGAGGCATACCAATAAACTGTTATAAAAGATTGTAATCTTTTTAATTTTCTTTTTGCTTCAATATCCAGCTTTTAGTCCATGCAACAGTCTAGCTTCAGAAAAAATATGGCTTCAGTCCGGATATGGTAAACAATTACAAAGCACTCTTAAAATTATATAAAAATATGTAAACATTAAAAAATCAGTTCGTCAAATGTCGGCATTTAAGAAGATTATTAACAGTGGTAGAGTCCGCAATAACCTTTGTTGCACAAATGGCCCACTCGACCGGTCTAATACCACGACCTCACAGAAGACAGACATGAAGTAGAAATATTCTGCGTATCGTTTGATGAGTGAGGTGTCGGAGGCCCAATTTTAGTCCACTTCTCCATCCCTTTCCATCCTTTTCTAATGGGATGGGAAGGAAAAGAGGATTTGAAGAGGAAGGGGATGGATAGGAGAAGGAAATGTCCATTCTATCCTCTGCTCTGTCTATTAAAGGTTGGCAACGCATCTGCAACACACAAATGCTCGTTGCATATGCCTATGGGTAGAAGTTACATAGATGACCGCTTGATCGTTTGCCACCATTATGTATAAACAAAAAAAAAATATAGGTCCAGAATATTTTACGGAATGTTGCTGTTATAATACATCGCAGCAAGCATTCAGAGTTATCGAAAGTAAATATTTTACTACTATTATGATTTAATTAAATTTGCCTTTATCATGTTTGTGGTTAGTTTACTACTTAGTGTAATTTGTTGCGTTACTTATGTTTTAGATTCTTGCAATAAATACATTATTTTTACCCGACATAAAAAAGGTAGAGGTTCTCAATTCGCTTTTTTACGTTTGTTACCTAAGAACTTAGTCATTTATAAATCGATACCATTTCTTTTTTGTTAGAAGGGACATTTGCAAATGGATCTCATTTAATTTTGAATGTTGATTGATTCTTGAGTTTCGAATAATGAAGAAAATTGATATATTGGTAGACTTAAGATAAACCCTGTTTTGGGTTAAATAGATAATTACAAAATGAGACGTACCGTGACCATTAATGACTTGATTACTTATAAATAAAATGGCATAAATTCCTACTTAATTTAGTGACATAGTGGTTTAAGTAAAAATACGGTTAGAAGTTTCTTGCGATATTATAATTTATTATATTATATAAGAGCCTTTGCCGTACTTTTTACAAAATCATCTGATCCAAACGCTTAATTTTGTAGGTTACGTATGTAATAAACGATATTTCATTACGTTCGGTGGCGGAAAGTTCTTTAATTTCCCAAACTGCAACTTTTAACAAATGGAGAGGCTAGACAACGTTTAAATTGTATGGCAATTTAATCATAAACACAGGTATAGTCTTAATCACAGATATCAGGGAATGCTGACGGAATCTTAAATATCACACAGTGGTGGATTCAACGCTGAGGCGCCTGTAGGCAAAGAGGTCCTCGGCACCCTTAGCGTCGAAAAAAAATCATCTCATCAATCAGGACATAGTTATGAGCATGAGAATTTCAGAACTGCGAAGCACTTTGACCCCCCCCCCCCCAACCTCCCAATTTTCGCGCAGAGCACCCATTATTATTCCGCGCCCTAGCACGGTATTTATTGCCATAAGCGAATTATTACAGAACAAAAAACTAACGTGTTAAGTAAATAAAGTCATTGAACAATCTAACAATAATCTAATAAGATTATTATTACAAGAAAAAATATATATGGAAAGTGAGAAACGATATTCTTTTTTATACTGCGCGATTTGAAACTTTATGAATAAACAGTCTTATGAATAATAAATTGCCAGATAAATGAACTAAAACAGTGATCGGTTACTTCCTTAATATTGATACGAGTAAATGAAATGTTTACTAAATTATGCACCAAATTATAAGTTTGTTTTCTACTTCCAAATGATGAGCTGTTTTACTTGAAATAAATTATTATTTATATTACCAAAATTTATATTGCCGAAAATTGTATCGCAAAATATATTCTATGGAAGTTGTAGTTCAATAACAAATTATTTTTTTAATTTTGGGTGTAATCTATGATATGCAGAAATTATTGCAATCTCTTATGAATTTAAAGTGGCGTGTGGCTTCATTAATTTGAATAAAGCGTCATCTAGTGGAACCTTTGCAAACTATCTTCATTTGTCAGTTTATTTTTCAGTAGTGTGATACCTTAGTTTACAATATTCAGACTAGATGGGATAGTTATATATTTGTGTTTGGTTTGGTTTAACACGAAACATTAAATGATAATGTTTGGGCAATTGCTTAGTCCTATCTTTTTTTTAAAGTCAACCGGTCCTGTATTTAAACACCAGTTAGTTAATCGATGTCAGTAACATGAGGTCCGTTAAACGATAACCTTGTTCAATCATTTGGTATCCAAATTCTAAACTAATACATAAAAGGCAGCATTTTTAAAATGTTTCGTCACCGACAGATTGTGAACTTGTCGGTTATCACCTCACTAGGCATTTTATAAATTGACAACAAATAGTTAAAAGAATGAATCATTCACAGTTTTAAAAGTTCACAATCGGTCGGTAACGTACATACTTGTAGTGAATTCGCAGAAAGTTGATATTAATTTTAGGTCGGTCATATTCTATATCGTTGAGCATTACACAAATGTCTAAATTTAGTTTCTTTATTGAATAAAGTTAAATCCTCTGTACGAAAATATAAATATATATATTTAGATGCTCCGAAATATATTTCCCTTCAAGTTCTTAACCAAGTTGATAGCTTGGCAGGAAGCAGGCGAAATGGTTTAGCGATAAAAGTTGATCTCCATAACTCGCACAAAGCAATCGCTTACAAAGTTTCTTGTCACATAACACTGTGATTAGAGTTTCCAACTTTGAAATGGGAATTTCGAGGACAAAAATTGAATTATTGCATTTCTTTTGATTCAAAGACTTTGAAAAAATAATACTGGTAAGGGTTGCTGTGTTTTATTATTATTATAGAAAAGCTATTATTTGGCGTTCGCTTCGTGTTTAGCCTTTGCAAATCTAATGTTGCAGCATTATTTTAAGTGTACAAAAAAGTTTTTGAACAAAACTAGTAGAAGTAGATGTTGTACTTTGTAATGGCATAGTAAAGATACCTTCGACTTATCCGATAATTTCACAAACCTTGGGAGCCATAGCCATAACTTTGCTAAGCGTCCTCGTAAATCAAAATCGTCATAGGCAAGTGAATGCGTGCCCAATCGCTGAGCGCCATCTATCTACAAGTACCGCGAAGCTTTCAATATTTGAAGGAAAAACTACTTTCGAATGTTTACTGTAGTATATTTCTTATTGTTTCCCCCTTATCTTCTCTGTGTTTGATTTGTTCCCCACTTCAATGTTTGTGTAGTTCGACGGATTAGAGGCTTAGAATCAACTAACACGTCATATTCTTTTCACTTTCCACAGCCATATTCATAAGATTTTTTTTTCGACAATGAAACGAACAAGTGACTAACTTGCTATTATAGGTCCTTACATATGAAATTAGCGTTTTGTCGTACTGACCACTTTGATCTGAAATATCTCCTCTTTGGTTATGAATTCCAAATTCAAATTTATAAATTCATTTAGCTGGTACATTTGAGTTTTGAAAACAGTCATTCATTTGTTTTTTCCTCATTAGTTTTTTCTTTGGCTTCGCTTATTACAATGGAAAACATGAAATATCGGTATATTTACGAATACGAGTTGTACCGTGGTACCAGTGCTGCAGAAACAGCTCGAAGGATTAATGATGTGTACGGCGCTGATGTCGCAAGAGAAAGCACGGTACGTTTTTGGTTTCAATGTTTTCGTTCTGGAAATTTCGACCTTCACAACCAACCCCGTGGACGGCCGGAAACCAAAGTGGAAAATGAAGAATTAAAGGTTATTGTGGAAGCGGATCCATCACAAAACACTTCAGAGATAGCTGCAGGCTTCGGGGTAAGTGATAAAACTGTATTAATCCGCTTTTAGCATTCTAAAATCTGGCCAAACGATTACGGCAGATATCTATTGTCAGCAACTGCAAACCATGAAGCAAGAACTAGCTGCTAAACAACCGAGATTAGTCAATCGCTCTAGGCCACTGCTGCTTCACGACAACGCAAAACCACACACTGCACAACAAACAACAACTAAGTTAGATGAGCTACAATTAGAATGTCTGCGACATCCACCGTACTCCCCGGACCTTGCTCCAGCAGATTACCAATATTTTCGGAATTTGGACAACTTCTTATAAGGAAAAAAATTCAACTCCGATGCGGCAGTCCAAGCCGCCTTCAAAGAGTTTATCGATTCTCGCCCCCATGGTTTTTTTTTAGAAAAGGGATCAATGAACTACCTATGAGATGGCAAAAGTGCATACTTTGATTAATTAAATACATTTTACAAAAAAAATTGACTTTGTATTCCTCTCGTACAAAACGCCAATTTTATATGTAAGGACCTAATATTACCAATCTTTGTGTTGGACAGAGAAGAAGGGACCGAGAAATAGAAATGGCTCCTCGACAATGCCGACACAATCACACTGTTCTTGGGAAGCGATTTATGAAATCGTATACAATCGATAGAAAATTTGAAAATGACTGATATTCAACATTCGTATTTAATTCTGTTAGTAAAAAAAGTGCCTGCTTTTGTTTATTCTCTCGAAATTAGTAAAAACGATGAAATATCATCATTGTTTTATTTTCAAAACACTATTTCCTACTATTAGAATTAAGCGCCTGGTAAATATCATTCGTTTTAAATTTTCTATTATTCGACTTTAAAATTCGCCCCTCGAGTTGAGTTTGAGATCGGGTTTCAGGGTCTATAATAAAGTATGATAGTCTTATGACCCTTTAGCTACGTAAACTAATGTCTGAAATTTCTTAATTGCATATTTTCAATCGAATTAAAACGTCTGTCAATAGATAATGAAATATTACAAAATTTAGCCTAATGAATGATATTTATTACAGGGTCTTAAAAAGACTGGAAGCACATTTTAGCTTGTTTAATTAAGACAGTAAAATGTTCACAAATTATTGTAAGGCAGCTTAAATATCGTTGACTAAGATGCCACGTATGCGAGGTTTAAGTTAAGCCTAACTGACGTAGTGAAGGCACCGTACAAGTAGGCTCAGTACGGATTACCTCAATTCGGAAAAGCCCAGCGAGGATAGGGCAAGGTGCCAACACAAGACTACGAGGTCAGTTATAAAGTATTAAGAAAAGTCAATGTGATTGGAACGAGACCAAATCAATAGACTTTCAGCCACCTTTAAAATGGTAGTAATTGAAATTTCGAAAGGCTTTTATAATATTACTCCGAAAATATGTTTCGACGATGTAGATTATAGGCACTAAGCAGTACCCACGACCCGTTCACGTCGGACCTCTTTAATATGAGTCCTCGTTGTACAAGGAGCGTCGAAGCTATAACTGACATAATATAGTTGTTCTGCTATAGTAGAATTTCGTTGCATGAGTTCATTATGTAAACTTTTTTAACACTATACACGATCGGAGTCAGGTCCGATGTGCAATAAAATAAATCATACTAGGCTCCAAATGCATAAAGGGTTAAATGTTGAATAGTTTTGTCATATTAATATCGTTTTTGAATTCAAATTTCAAACATACGAAAGGCTGACGAGCGTTGATGTTTTCATTGTTTGTTGGCCGTCTGCCGCGGACCGATATGAGGCCATTGTTTTTTTAAATTAATCCTCTTTTTTCAGCTGAAAACTGTTTGCGGCTGCTTTTGTGTGCTAATCTACGGATTGTCGACGCTGAAGTTTTTCCATTAATGCGGTTTCCGTCTCTCTGGCTTTGTCTGTGACGAGATTTTCTAGTTTTTTTTTAAATTAGTATAATAAATTACCTTACAGTTCTCTTGATGTTATGTAATTTAAGCTTACCAACAGGATAGTACAACTTTTATTTGTCTTTTTAAATCTCACCTCTCTTTTTATTCAAAAGACTACATCTTATGTGTTTAGTCTTTAGTTTAGTTTTAATATGATGAAATCCTTTTACCGTGTCTTCAAAATAATTTACACGCTTTTCGCCTTTGTTGCAAAGAAAAAATCACCTCCTTAAAATTTATAACTTCATGTGTTAATAACGAGGTTGGAATTCGAGTTGATAACATTTTGTAAAATGTATGACATAGCTTGTTTATGTTTTGTTTATTAATGACCTGGGTAGGCAAGGCGCAGATAAGGCTTGTTGCAATTTAAATAATAAGCCGCAGAATAAAGGTACAAGTAAAGGTGATATTTTATAGCCATTAAAACCCGTTTCCTCCGCGCTGTAATTAAATTGCATGGAAGTTTTTCATTACTTTAAAACTAAGTTTTAAGACCTCGTAAATCGAGATCGCATCTGGTGATCTTAGCACTTAGCGTCTATCGACGTTGAGAATATATAACTCGCTTCAGTTTTCAATAATATAGCCTTATAGTATCCAAGCATCGGACGAAATCTTTAGCTGGTAACATCACGTATTGAGTTGCGCGTTTTAGTGCTGGATTTTCGACTGAATTACCTTGACAATAAGCGATAATTTTGATGAGGTGATTTACCTTTTAACTGTGAGCATGAGTGATTTTTTTCTTTTAATTTATTGCAATTTAAACTCTAATTGTTTTGTATTAGGATTTAAATTACTGTGCGAGATTGAAAAGACGTGTGTCCGGGTCTAGAGTGAATGCTGTATTCCCTCTCGAATAATCGATATCTGACGTCTGCCCGCCCCTCCTCACCCCGCGTGGGCTCCCCCAGTTAGTTCACTCAGACGTTGTTTAGACGAGAAAAAATAAATTGATTCGATTATTCCAGTTTCCGTTTGCTAGCTCGTTTCACCTGTGAAGTTATTACTCAAAAGAAACATTTGTATACGTCCTGATTGATGTTCAATTGAGATACGAGTTCTTTGTAGTGAAAGAGAAATGATGAGATTATTTAATTTTCTTATTTACATCCTTTAACTACTATTATGTGTAGGAAGCTCTCAATCTAGATAGACTTTTGAATAACCTTTTGTATTCGAAACGGACACGGTTGGATACAGGAAGGCGTTGGGGAAAACCTTTGTTCATTAGTGGATTGATACAGGCCGATTATGATAATTATTCTTACCTTATTTTATTATTAACTATAAATAGTAGAACTTCAAGAACACCTCAAAAACCAGATTACATATTGAGATTTATATTTAGTATGCGTGACTGAATTGCGTAAGACATAAAAATATATTTGTTAATTCAACAGTCAAAAAAATAACACCTACTGAATTTATTGGCGGATCCAAGAGAAGGGGCTACGGGGATCAAGACCCCCTTCAAATCATCAGAAGTTTTCCGTGATTTTTTTTTAAATTGAACTCGATAATTATAACCTGGATCTCTAATTTAATTATAAATTTCTTGTAAAAAAATGACATCTCTGCCCGTTATCAACAAACAATCATTTTACAGTTACGATAGTTTTGTTAAAATAAATTATGCATGTTTTTTAAGATAATATTAAGATGTAGTATTCGTTAAGTAACGGCTTTTCAACTTAAGAAGTTGTTTTACATAATCCGCTCCTATTTTATATATTTAGTAATTTAATAATAATGATTATAAATTAATTAAATATTGATTGTCTCACGTCTCGTGTGTGATTAAACTCGAAATATGTTTCCAAATTACAGCCTCTAATTATGATTGTTCTGTTGCTATTGTTATTGGCAAGGAGAGTAGGCGTATTGTGGGTGGATCTATGTACAATAGAATAACAGGTAAATAATACGAAGTTTATTTACCTGTTAGTTATTTTGAATAATTAAACTTTGATTTATATTTATGACAATAATATAGTTTGGTGAAAGGAGGAATGAGGATTTAAATAGCAGCCGACTTATAGAACGAAAATTTACCATTTAGTATTGTACAAAAGTCTTTTTTTAAAATTTATTGTTGTGTTTTCCACGCCTGTCAGCATGTGGAACTATACAAAAAAGACTTATCTATATCTATACATATAATAAAATCGTAAGTGATCGGTGTGTGTACGGTTTAAGTCCGGCGAATATGGTGGCCATTGTTACGAAGAAATGAAGCTCGGAACTTTTTCTTGCAAAAAATTTTTGGTTTCAAGGGCTTTGTGGGATGGTGCCGAGTCTTGCTGAAACGTCCAATGGTTTCTACCGAATTTCTTACGTGTCCAAGGTAACAAAGCATCGTTTAAAATCTTTTCACGGTAGATTTGCTGGTTTATCTTTGCACCCTGCTCAATGAAAA
>DWLR01003198.1:0-13929 GCA_018246295.1 Papilio alexanor hazarajatica | reverse complement strand
ATCACGTAATTTCGAAATACATATGATCTTTCCTTGTTTCCTCTTTTCATTTTCATCCCAGTCAAATTATCTGTACTTGGGAAAGCTCATTTCTCCTTAGAACACGGATGTACGAAAACAGTTTACTGTGTCAGTGTTTTTATGCTTTCGAAGCATTCCATCAAGTTTATGGGTATATCTGCGTTTTGTTTTCTTATACTACTTATAAAATACCAACGATATCAATCAATTGACATACGATGATAAATACGTTTAATATTTTATTTAAAATTTTATTTATTTATTTCTCTATTTTTAATCAAACATCTTCTCAAAACTGGGTAATGTTGCAATAAAAATAATCTCTTTAATCGTTAAATGTTACTACACAAACGCAGAAGATCAAGTCCTTGCTGAGATATCAGGTTTCCATTTAAGTCATGATTAAGTTTACATTTAAGAATTTAGTGGTCGTTATTGAACTTTCTTGAAAGTGGCAGGCAGGGTCCGGAAATTATGGAATATTTTATCTGTGGCCTTAGGTTTGAGGACGTCTCGTAAATTAATATGAGTACAGAGTCTGTGTAATATTGCAGACATTGCCAACCTTTAAATCTTTCAAAATTTTATAAATAAAGTTTGACTATTACAAATGAGAAAGGATCCCAAAAGGATTATAATGATAGAAGTATTTAACTACACTGAAAGATATTGTGTACTTGTACGAGCTCATTTATGGTCATTACTAAATCATAAAAATAATGAAAAAGGGCAAAGGGCATAAAAAATATAAATTTAAAAATATTCACAAAACTTGATGTAGCATCAAATATGTAATATATTAGTAAAATAATGAGTATTACAAATTAACTATGATAATATTATAAAAAGATTTATCTATTTCTTTTTTCTAGTTTCACTTAAATTAACTAATTAACCGATTATAAAAACTGACCAATAAAAATCTCTTTTATCAACGAGTAAAGTATACTGCATATTTTTTATTTGCATGTCTATGTAAGCTGGGGCGAATTGCTAGTGTTTATATAAAATATATCACAACAAAATAGAAAAGCTGTTAAAAGCTCTTCACTAATGAGAAAATAAAGTTGAATACTAAACGCAGTAAGCATCGTTAAATCAGATTTAATTAAATTTTAACTGAAAAAATTTCGTTCAAAAGGTGATTTTAACTTTTAAGCGTCTCTTGTAACAACGTTACTAAATGACTATTTCTGTTCTTTTTGAAATCAGCGCCACACAGTCTCTTTTTAATTAATTATTAATTGATATTCTGCCTATCCTTACCTGCCATACAGGTTATTAATGGCGTTGGCGACATCTTATAGTAGACTTCCTATGGGATGTCATCGACAGGTTTCGACCACAACGATATCTTCTCTGTGACATGTAACATCTTCAAAGTGACTTCTTCGATTGATAGATTTAATGGCATAATATTATGAAATATATTATTTAGCAGCGAAACATATTGTCGTAGTTCATTTCTCTCGTACATGATTCACGCGTTTGAACTTGAAAGAATTATACTTAGTGTAGACAGTAGAGCTTTTAGTAGTTGAGCGTTGAGTCAGAGTTTTCAATATTCGATTGGAGTGCATTTGTAGGTTCGTTCATATCAGGCGATGCGGCGGCCGGCGCGGTGCGACGATGCTCTCTCTCTACTATTCTATTGTTTGTGTACTATATTAGGGTTGTCACGTTATTTACTTCTATGAGAAAAAAAAACTTCGAAACGTAACATCGTAAATTTTATATGATCTAAGAATGTCGAAATTAGGAAATGAATATTTAAACTATAGATTATGAAGGAATTTTCCAGAATAATGTAACGAGTATAACAAGTATGGGTTTCAAGATTTTCATTTTATCTTTATCATTTTTATCTTTCATTTTTTTTATTTTAACAAACTTTTACTAAAGTAAAACAAAATTTTACTAGTAACATTATAACGTGTGTTCTATAATTCTGGTGGCGTATTCTTAATTCTGCAAAGCGGAAAATTACATGCATTTATCGTAGCACATTTGCCGACCCTACATTTTTCCGATTGTCGGCGCGGGCAGACGGCAGACGCGAGCCCGATCGCAAGGCACGCGGCGTGCGAGCTACAGTGCGCTACACCGCTTCCGACTGGCTGCACACTCCGCCTTTGATCGGCGTTCGATTTTTAAAAAATTAAAAAAAAAAAAACTGGTACTTCAATTCAGTTCAAGGCACACACTACTTTTGTGCTAAAAGTGTAAGTGGAGTGTTCTAGAACTTTAGCTTGTATATGTGCAATTGTATCGTGTTGTGTTGTGATTGTGATAAGAAATCAGCTGTTTAGTGCGCGCGTTCTAAAGACGACGTAAGGTTTTGTTGATGTGTTGTTAATGCGACGTTATTGGATTAGTTATTTATACTAAGAAAAGGCCACACAGAACAGCAGTTTGAACAATATACTACGAATAAAATGTTACAGAAATTTGGAATTAAATACGCAGCTAATAATAGTTAAGAATCAAAATTGAACTTATAATATTAATCGCAAATGTGTATGCATTTTTGTACATTTTATTTTGACCCTAAAATAAGATTTTTAGGGTCAAAATAAAATGTGAATAAAATTATTTTAAAACAACACCCAATTTAAGCAACAATCGACAATTTCAAGCACAATAACTGAATAATTTGAACTTTTATCGATTTAATAAAAAGTTGTTACATTCGATGAATTTTACCGTAATACCCTAATGTACTCGATTCCCAAAGTCGCAACAGCGTTCTAAGTATGTACATTAATCATTAATAAATAGTTTATCATGATAGCAGAGAACACAGAATGCGAATATAATTTATGTCATAATCTAAATTGCATTATGGGTAATATTTTAGTTTTATTCAAGAATGCACCAACTTTTTTCACAAGTAAACGGTTCTAGTATCACAATATTTTAAACCATCAATGTGTTTAAAATGAATTAACTATATACCTAATCCCTTACATCATGTTTTTTTGCTCTTACAAAACAGTGTAATAGTCAAAGTACCTATAGAAGTAACTTGTCTAAATACATTTCTAATCAGAGCATTTTTGGAGCAATGCATTAGGATAAGCCAATTTGAGTAATCAACTCAATAACATTTTACAATGACAATGAGTTTAATGTTTGGGCGTTGTATTCAATGTCTAAAGAATTAGTATCTCTGCTTTCGTTGTGTTTAAATTTTTAATATATACGGAGACACACATGATGAAGCATTAGTTAGTTTGGTGCATATATTCAACGTACAAAACAGTAATTATGTTTAAAATACATGACTGTAAATTTACTATAAACTAGTAATAATTATAGAACATTTGGTAATACCAAAACAAAACCCATACCGTGTAGGCGTCGCGCCAAGGCCGGGAGTTCACACTAAGTCTTAATTGCTAACACTTAATTGTCTTTATTCAATTAGAGTTAATGGCCATTTCTGCCGACTTATCTATTGTTCTTAGCTTTTTCTAAATTAACTTTGTTGTAACTGCGAAGTACACGCAGATTTAAGTTACTAATTAACAATGCAAAAGAGATATTTTACGATGAAAGCCACCGTCGCCTTTTCAAAGAGGAGCTTAATATAACATTCTTGATAATATTCACTACCAGAGGTTACGTAAAATAACTTTGTATGGAGAATTTCTGGTGGTGAGTTTAACTTTTATTTTCACATTTACTATCGAAAGAATGAAAATTTTATTTCTACACAATTTTACTTCATTGCAGTCATACACTTCATCTAGCTTTTGTGATGTGGATTTTTAATTCAGTATTTGTTTTTTTTTTAATTTATTTATTTACTCCTTCAATGTCAAATCTATAAATACCGAATTATGTAAAAAAAACATCAGTAGCTTAAGCGTATTAATATTATTTATAATATTATCAATGAAATCTGGCCGGTGGTCTGCCGACTGGTCTCTGCATCCCGGGACCATCATTCATTCATTGAAATAATCTTATGCTATTTTTTAGTACCGATTTGCATTTTACGGGATATCGAAATTGAGTTTAACTAATCCGTTAATCCGATCTAACAGTACTCTCCAACCGATTTCATAGTTTAGTTATGCAACGTATAGAACTTTCGTGGTCATTGAGCGTTGCATAAATATGTCGTGATGCGATCGCTTTTCGTGCCAAATTCCATAAAACTATCGTACGTACCTCCTCTGTTTACCGCTATCTTCACTTCCTGATAGAGCGTATCTATTCCGGTATTCGTTTCAAAGGTGTTTCTGATTTTAAAAGTGATACGGTTTCTATTAAAAACATTGGATAATCGCGCGAGGGCTAGCGATTCTCTTAAAATGTGCGCTAATTTTCTAATATTGTCATTCAAATGTGCATGTTTTTATGGTTATAACAAAAGGCTACAATTGCTCATAAGCCAGTAATTCAACACGCTATAATAAGGCATTCTAGGTTAGTTTAATCTCCGGTGGAGTTTGCTAGGATTAAAGCCGGATATTCCCCCAATTAATAGAAAGCGTTTATATTTAACATTTTTTAAGCATAATTTTGTTCAGGGTATCACTATGAACTGACATAACACAAGAGAAAAAAAAAACACTTTCTAGAATGGTACATGTTCTTCAAGTAATCAAGATTGATCAAAATTAAAAAGGTCAGTAATTTCATCAATGGCCTCTTTTTATATAAAATTAACTAGCTCATTTGTTGCGCGGTTTGCCTTCAAAACTGGTGACCCTGAATTTAATCCCGAATAGTGTGTCATTTCAGAATTTATGTATGACGATAGTTTGAACCGTCAAGACCGCGATGAGCCGACCATCTGTTTCGTTATTACAAACATGCCACTGAGTACAAATTGTATTCTGTGAAGGTTTGTTTTTCTACATTAATCTCGTTCATCATTAATCAAATGATCGCCAGCACCTATAAAATATCCAAAAAACCAGCAGCACCAGCAGTAATAAAACAGAAATATAAAACACATATGTAAAATATGAATAAATATATATGCATATATAAAAGAGAAGAAAAAGCACAGGTTTTTCTTCGCTTTTCATAATTTAATTAAACGATTATTTAAATAAGAAGTTAAACACAAAAAAAGTACTATTACTTCATTTTTAATTAAGCACTATTTACCTCATTTTTTTTAATTGCCTTCTTTTTTTAACTATGTGAAGTCAGAGAAGCTTCTGGAAAAAGTGGTTTAATTTATTTAATTATCTAGTTTTATACATATATTAATATTGATTTTTTTAAATTATCTTTCGTTTGTAAATTTATAAATTCAGCGAAGACCACTTGTAATTTCGAAACTGTTTTTATTTGTATTTCCATATTATAAGTCAATTTGTTGTTAACACAATTTTTGTTTAGTAATAAATAAATGCTATAAAATACTTTCATTTCATTTAGAAATCACACAAACATACTTTTTGTTTATGCGAATTTAGTGTACTTGTAAACTAATATTAAAATTGCAGTTGCGGTAATACCTTAAAAAAGAAAAATATAATTTTTCTTATCAAACTTACATCGAATCATTTCGATTTTACGTCGTTTTACTGTCGCTGCGGTAATTAGCGCCTGTAATGTTTATTATACGGATTCAAAAAACTGTCAGATGTGTAACCTGTCAAACCACTGAATAAGAGAAACTGCGTCTTGGCGAAAGTTGTCGATCCGAGACGTATCAGTACATTATGGAAATTGTGCCAGTTTTCCAATCGATTACGTAAATTAAAAAGAAATACATTAATGTTTAGTGTCGTGTGACGAACGAGTGGATTGCTCTGGTTGTTGCAAGTCACTGGCCGATGAATGCGTTCTTGTTTGTTCAAACATTGTATTGTTAACGTGCGTCTCTTCGTGTTTATATACTACTCTGCAGTACATAATCTCTATCCAATGGCTTCCAAGATCAGAGATCTAAGTTGCTTAATTTAATTGGACACCAAAACAAATGTACATACTCGTATTTGCCATTAATTATGGACAGAAACTAATTCTGGGAATTTAGTGACTAGATACAGAATTCTAATCTTCCTCGAGCCGTATTAAATCGTAATATGGACAGCGATTTTCCTTATGAGTGTAAAATTATAAATATTTGAAAGTAAAATACGGACAGCATTATAGCAGATTCTAACAGATTCTAACATACTTCAGTGTCTTGATGTATGTACTAAGCTTTGTTAACATGAAACATAAAGGAAAAGCTCGATATTTTGAATATTTGCTGCTCTTACGTGTTATTCATATTAGTTGTTGTTTTATTGACGTTCCTTTTTTGAAAACAATTCATTTTCTAATATTTTATTCGAAGTATTGCGATATCCTCATGTTTCTTAAAAATAATTATGAAAAACGCTCGTCAAAGTAGTCTACGTTAATAAGAACCTATATATGGGCTTATTGTGCTATTTATTCTTTGCGACAAATTGCTTCTACGGTAACGCGGTAATTGCAATTTTGCTGTAGAACTATCGGTAAAAATTTAATGGTGTAACGCTATATACTTTTTACCTTCGCATTTGCTTATTATTTTAGACTGTCTCAATCTACACAAGTATGTATATATACGGATATAAATAATTTAAGTGACGTAGGAGCTCAGAATTCCTATAGATTGTTGAGGGACACATACGATGATAGACAGTTATTAAATATACTTTTCTGAAGTATATTGTATAATCACGTATTACTACAGTTTAAAATTTCTATTTGTGGGTAAATTAGCTATGTACCACAAAAGTTATGGAAATATTTTTTAAAAACCACAATGTACTGTTTTTTAGTACAATTACTTCCAAAATACTCCTAAATAATTAATCGGGGAGAGATGATGAACGTAGGGAGTAATGCCAATAAATCGGGAGAGCACTAGGGGTTTGAGAACAAAGGGGTGAATATCCCTGACGCAGGTCGCGTCAAATTCATTAGGCAAACGATATGATCCGGTATGCATGGGGCGACGTGAGCGCACCCCTTTTGCGACGTAAAGCGCCAGGGGATGCATTGCAGTCATATGTATATGCGTAGTTAGGCATACTGCGTCGTTTTGTAACGTAAGCTGTCTGTCTGTGAACATCGAAAATTGAAAAAGGCTTTTTGTTATGCCATAAAATGTTAACACACATTACATAATACAATGAATGCTTATAAAAAAGAAGAAAGTATTGCTGTGTTTGAACAAATCAATAGCCAAGAAAGATGTTTAATGGCTTCGAAGTTTTTTTCCGTCTACTGGACTTGAAAATTATTTTTTATTTTATTTTTGTGTGATAAAAATTCTTGATTTTTGGATGACAAAAATTCTTCATTTTTGGATGAATGGTGACTACGCTTTCGTCATTGAGAATTTATCATCTAAACAATTTAAAAAAAAACAATTACTTCGGACAATTAATATTCTTTCAACTTATTCTTTCTTCAATTAAGATTATACTCAAGATAATTTATACCTATTGATAGAAGCTGGAAAAGAGATAAATCTTAAATTTGTCTCTAAGACATCGTTATCATCAAGTCTGTCTTAATAATTGAATTAAAGTACTTACGATAATAATGTCTGTAACATGATAAACTTATGGTAAAGATTCGCATCGCTCGGTGAATTATATTAATGACACTGAGCCAATGAGATAACGATGCCAAGGTTGTATCGGCCGTTAAAACGTCTGCCACTCGCCATGCGCCATGCTTCGATACAAGCTTCCTTAAGCGGTGCCGATCATCCGCTGCATCTGTGAACCTTCAAATTTTGTAACGACATAAATAAGTCACACTATTTATAAATCGTCGTCAGTCGGAATGACTCAAGTTTAGTTTTAAAATTTGTTACGTACATTTTCATGTTAAAGTTTTCATTACAAAAGTAAAATTGTTTTTTTTTGTAACATTCTTTAGGATTAGAAATTTCCCCTTATACTTCCAGTATAAATGAAACGAAGATTTGTTTTTATTTCTATGCACATAAGATATATTTTAAAACATCAAATCAATACAGAAAATGTCATTACTTACAAGTTACATCGAAATGTTTCCCTATAAATCCGCAAAGTGTTGAAATAATTATTGAGTAGTAGAAATTCACAATATCCATACTTAAATATCTAATGTTATATGCAACTGCAGAAACTATTGTTAAGTCAACAATGCGTTTCTTATCGTCGTTATAAATATAGCTTAGTTTAAGTGGACCATACATACACGTTACTCGCTATATCAATCGCAAACACAAAACTATGGAGAAGTCCTTATTCTGATTATTTTGATCATTTATTATCTCTTTTGAAATATTTGACTCATCAAATTCACCTATTTTAAGCCAATTTATGACGATAAGTTCAACATCTGTCACGTACAACTAAATAAATTCATCTTTATTGTAATTGTCTGGAAACAATTGTATTGCCTTCCTTTTATAATATACTTTTAATTAATGTTATAAAATTTCCATTAAAAGAAAATTACATACAAATTGTTTGAGAAACTTCCCGAGTGTTTGTACACTTGTATATTTACGAGACGAGACGATTATCCCATAATCACGGTTACATAAGCGAACAGTACGTGTTCAGCAAACTGATATGTGAAGGCGCGGACATAAGGATATTATTATTTGATGAAGCCAACGGATCGCGACGAATAACGATGTGTTCGTGAGATACTTACGCCCACGATATAATCTATTGAAATCATATAACGCCATATTCTGTTCTTAGAAAATGTCAATGCGTTAATCATCGTTTATTAACGATGTTGCTCTGTTAATAATTTTATACCAGACGTCGATAAACGTTTTGTAAATATAATTAGTTAAATAATTGTGTGAACTTTGAGTCGGCGTTTCGAACAACGCTGCTGTTCACATCTAACTCTTTGAATGTTGAATGTCAGAAATCTGTTGATTTTTCACATAAATACATATCCACGAAAAATATTACCCTTCTATCAATAGGGCAAAAAGTATTTTTTATCTATGATTTGAATGCTCATTTATCACAATTCTTGTTAGTGTAATTGGTATTTTGTTATCCTACAGCTGTTCTTGGCTTTGTAAGCTTTAAGCGTAACTGTAGTTGTGAAATTGTGTAGTTTCAGTTTATTCACATATAAGTGATATTTCTTCCATTAACAGTACCAACTAAAATATACATAAAATTGCATGCAGTAATAAAGGTAATTGCAGATACGTCAGAAATTATTTTAAAGTACAAAATATGTTTCCAATATAAATATTTGGAAGCAAGTTGTAAGGTATCGAATCAACATTACAATTAGAAGAGAAGAAGAAATGAAAGAGAAATCCCCTTGCATTTCCGTATTTCTAAACAGTTTTCCTATCTCCCTCTCTTTAAAAATAAGACACTGATGTAATTGAAGGTGAACACTGGTATAAAATGGCTCCAAACGTCCGGTGTCCGGTTTCGCGCGCAATGCACGCCCGCGCCGCCATATTTATAGTTTATAGCACGCAGCGCTATAAAGCGTGTGCTAATAATGTAAACAATGGGAGTTGGCACCGGGCCACCTGTCCGGCTAGCAAGCCACCATAGTACCATAGATGACCATTGAACCAAGTATAGAAGCCTAAGTTATTGTAGATTTAGCTATGTAATGAATACTACATTATTGTAAGATAAAATGAACATACAAAATTTGGTGGTTGTGCTGATTGTAAGCTACTGATACGCCATCAGAACCCGAAATTAGTAATTAGCTCCATTTTGCTTCATACATGAATATCGTGTGGAATATTACTGTGTACTAAACTATATTTACGTTGTGTCGAGTTGTGTCGGTACGAAGCTATGATTGCTTTATCGCCATAATTTCATATGTATAGTTGTGTAGTGAGATAAATAATAAAGTGTTAAAACTTTCAAAATATATCAGTAAATAAATTGTTAAAAAAAGACATACCAAGGTTGTTAACTATTTGGGGGTCTAATTACTGCATATATTAATTACGTAAATTAATACTGCAGTAGCTACCAGTTTCAGGTGACACAAATAAAAGTATTGACGCTTTGATTTTGCTAGGTTAGAAGTCTTAAATTGTAGAGTGTAATCCGTAATTAATAAGATTGCACTCCAATCAGATCAATATTTAGTAAAACTGCAATCATATTACATCCACAGCAGAAACAAAACTATTTAGTAAGGAGTCTACCTTTTCTCGAATTACATATATAAGATGTTTACCAACGCTAAAATGTAATACCATTTTACCACACTGGAGCTAAGGGCTTTAGTTTGACATTAAATAGTCTATAAAAACCTTTCCTAATAATTGTGCCGTCAAATATAAAAATAAAAATTCAAATCCTATTGGTAGTTCTACAGATTAACGCGATCAAACAAACTCTTCAACTTTATTAAATTAGTGCTAAAAAAATGATGCAACAGATATTATATGGGGATAGGGGTCGTGTGAAATAAAGTACTTTGATTTAACATGCCTACACCTCCGGAAGTGACAATTTATAATTAATTAATAATAAACAGTGTTGTTAGGATACAGGTTGATTAAAGTGCAACAGTCGCGTGGGCAGGATGGGTACTACCCAACCTACGCCTTCAGACCGACGATGAGTAATATCTTTTACGAATGCCCACCTTTGTGCGTCAATATTCATCATCGAAAGCAAATTTATATTTAAACCTGATGAAATTAATGCTTCATACATATATGTACAAATTCTGTCAGCACTGCCCGCATGGTCTGATTATAAACAACGTTATAATACAACGAGACAATTTCTAGTTACTTAAAATATTACATTACATTTTTGGTATCATTTTCAGAATGATTCGTGACGGTTAGATACGACTCTTGATTTATTTACTTTTAATTGCCTTAGTAATTGTAAATCGAAAAAAACAGATTTTATTCCCTGATAGATATTTCACAATGTGATATTCGATATTTGTAAAAGTTATCATCTGTCTTGTTCATGCCACAAAGTGTCTTTTTCGTACTTAAGAATCCGGAAAGATTAACTCATACAAGTACGATAACAGTCATGTTCATCTTTTCTAAGTAAAGTACATATAATTATTACAAACAAAAATGCTAATGTTGTAAGAACAGGCAGAAACATAAACATTTTGTATTGTCTTAGCTCACAACGATTGTATTTTCTACAGGTTTTCTCAAAGTAAAAATCACTCGATTGGACCATAAATGTTCTTTTTCGGAATGCTTTGAAAATATTTTAACAGTTTTCCTGTTTTCGCACATTTTTTTTTTAAATAAAAATATCAACAAGCTTATTCGGAAGCTACTTCTAAAATCAGTGCATTTATATTTCATATTTTTATTTATTTATTCATTTAAAACGATATGGCATTTTACAGACGATATGACATTTTTTATATCTTATTATTTAAAATTATTAAATAATAACTAGATGCGTGCAGTTTAAAAATTATTTTTTTACAGTCCTGAAAAAAAATTCTAGATTAAAATAAGATATTGGTATGATTAGATTTAATTGTTTAAAAAATACAATCAGTTAAACCAATAATGTACATTGAAAATACAAGGCACATTTGCGAAAACGTAAAATGCTTACAAGTGACGTATTTAAAATGTCGTTATAGTTGCAAAAGCTTAAAAAAGTGACTAATATCCGTTGTGATATTACGAACAATTATGAGTATAGTCGTTAAATCCGAACGTAAGACTGTGAATCTAAAAGTTGAAGGAAGATATTCATTTTCAACGCAAGCTTCCATTGTCTCGGGACTAATGCAGCTCCGAAACAATGCACCATCTTGCAAAATGCGGAAGAAAGCAAGTATTTTTGCTTAGAGATAGATAGGTAGGGCCGGTATAGTAGTTTCATGAACGTAATTGCTGTTACAGATCATAGTACTCGTAACAGTCGGGCGAGGACTTCTCAAACAACAACAAGTTTATACACAATTTTACAACAACAACAATTTTACAACCGTTTTAGTCTATGCGGCTGATAATTTAGACCATTTTTTCAATATATTTTTAAACACTTGGAACCCGCAAGTATAAAATAAAGGGTTTATTTAAATTATTGTAATTTTGTAAGCTTACTCATCTCAATTGCGGGTTTATAACCGGCGTTAATATTCCCTTCAAAGTTAGTTCGACCGACGGTCACTGTTTCGCTCACAAATTGTACTCACCTTTGAATCATCTATTACTCTATGCCATTGTACTCCGTCCGCGGTAGCTTGTGACGTGCGCTTGCTGAATTTGGCGCAGGTACATACATGCATTCCTCTGTTAGGTCTAACAATGGCGACGCTTAGGGCTATCTCGTTACTTTATACGATACAAAGTATTGTAAGAACTTCATATATGTGTGTAGTGAACATATGATATTGCAAAAAAATGATTAATAAATTAACTCCTTATTAATTACCTTTTAATTTTACATCATCAAATATAAAATGATGTTATTTTTTTAAAGTACATGCAACAAAGAAGTTACACGTCCACAAAACTGAAATCTAATGTGGTTGATTAGTTAGTTAGAGCCACTATTATAATACCGTTATGGGCAATTGTCCCGAAGAAGAAAATATTACGCCCTCACTACTATAAACACTCACACACAAACACTAATATAAACACCGCCATGAAATACACCCTACGTCTTCTTCATTCTTATACAGAATAATTGTCGACATCGTGGAATAGGACTGAAATATTACCACCGGTTCTGGCTAACAGCATCTTATTTATATTAATCCTATTGAATTAATTAAAAAATGCCTAGTGTAAAATTATTTACTCAAGTTCATATAACTGATTTTATTCTCACTCTTCGCTCACCCCCAGGGCCAAATAAAATCACACGATTATTGTTTTATTTAACCTCAATTTAAATATTATCAATTGTATGCACACTTTTGTTACCTTACTAAGAAAACTGACGACAAAGCACAATAAGTAATGATGTGAAAATTTACTGCAGCCGATTTTATCGCAGGATTTAGTTGGAATAATCAGTTAGTTTATTTTATTTGTCTTTGGCAACCGTTTCGGGGCCTCGTCGTTTCGTCTGACCTCTCTTGTTTAATTGCTTAACAAAGTTAAGGACCAATGAAAGTCTACGTTTTGGGATAGTAAAATTAAAATTGGCTATCTATACATATCCGCGAAAACTTAAACTAGTTACAGAATAAGCTTTAACTACAATTTTTATGTATTGGTGAAAATTTTAGAACTTTGACAACTTTGAAGCCGATTTTAAAAAATAATTTATACAATTGTGTACTTTTATGTAAAGCGATACTAACCGTTAGGTGGAACCAATTTCATAGCGCCGAACAATACGATTTGTTTTTGGGCTGACATCGTTATGTGACGTGAAACTATAATGCACTCGTAAGACTGAAATATTCAGTCTCAATACATTCGTAGTAAGTAGGTTGCATTTAAAATTTTAGTTAGTTAAAGTAGGACAAGTATAACGTATATTAAAACAAAGTCCCTCGCCCTGTTTACTTAAACGTCATAACCCTTTGTCCTAGGTAAGCGACGTAACGCGAAGTGACGCGACAAGATACGACGTGATGCGATACTAATCAGTACTTAACGCGCGATTTATTACGGAAGCAGGCCACAAATACATATAATGACTTCTAGTACTTTAGTATTTTTGAGTTGCGTTAAATCGCGTCGCGTCGCGTCTCATAACCGTGATTATTGTTCACCTACGAAAAGTAGTAAACTAAAAATTTGACATGACAAATTGCTCTTTGCAAAATTCCATACTACATCCATAACAAGATAGACGTTCTCTACCGCTCTACACATTGTTACAAAATTAAACATTAAACACTCATAGCCTATAGCAGTGATTCTCAACCTATGTTCCGCGGCACTTTTGTGTGCCGTCAAATTATAAAAATGTGCCGCGAAATTCTGCA